>ML418598.1:28086-64400 GCA_005239525.1 Nicotiana knightiana | reverse complement strand
CCCCCCCCCCCCTGTTAATAGTTTTTCTACAAAAAAATGCAATTCATTAAATACGGTATCTTAGTAGTTGTAGTCTTCCTATTTAGGCACGTTAAAATTAGGGAAGTAAATATTCTTCCAGATATTTCATTAAATAAGGAATCATTGTAGCAGTAGAATTCCTTATTTAGGCGCGCTAATATTGGGGAATTAAAGATTGTTTCAGATATTTTTAAACGCAAATCACGCTGTATTAATTTTTGTCTCTTTCTATTCAAATTGTATGACTCTCTTTATGCGATATACTCTGTTTTGACATTTTTTTATCATTTCACAAATCAAAAACGACTAAAACTTCTACAAATCTTTTGCAAAAAATACAATTATGTCGAAAATCCCAATTGTTGATACCCAATTTTTCCTCAAATTATTTTTTAACTTGCATATATACCTGCAAAATAAGTTTTTATAATGATTGGCATTAGTCTATAATTTTCCCACATTTTTATTAATTTATATTCTAATTTATCCAGTATTTTTATCTCTAATAATTAATCATAAAGTGCATTACAAATGATTTCAAAATATTTCATGGAATAATATCATTTTTTGATTCTATTAAGATTTAATTATTAGCCAAATTGGCATTATTTGGCTATAATTGCAATAACTTTGCAATTATAGCCTAATTATATATTTTATGCTATTTTGACCCCATAATCAGTCATTTTATATTTTTATTACTAATTAATCACTTTAATTTCATCTATTTAGCCTTAATTTCATTTTTTTCATAATTATTAGCCATTTTGTTAATTATTTAGCTATTTTATGGGTATTTAACTTTTAGCCACTTTAATTCTCAATTAAAACCTAATTTACCCGGACACCAACCCAATTAAACGACCCAAACATTCCCAGGCCCAATGCCTTAGTTACCCGACCCAACCCCCTTTTTTAATCTAAGTCGTTGATTAATTCAATTCAACGACCCAGATCTCTACCTACCATATTTAACCCTAAACGACTACCCCCCTCCCCCGTCTCATTTTCCCTTCTCTTATTTTTACACTCAATCGTCTCTCTGAATCCTCTCCCCTCTCTCTCTAAACCCTTCGTCTACTGAGCCTTGTCTCTCCCTTCTCCGGCCACCTCCTCGCCGGAAACCATGGAGGTTTCACCTCTCACCAGCCTTATGGCTCTATCCTTCGCCTTGTGTCACTGTTTGGGGGTTATCAAGTGAACCATAGGCAGTTCGACTCCCATCTCCGGTCTCATGCCATCTTTCTGGTTATCTATGGTCGTCAGAGTAAGATCTTTACACTTTCTGGTTGAAACCAATAATATTCTGAGTTTTCCTCCTCTTTTCTTGGTTCTCTTTGGAAACCCTAACTTTAAACCTGCCGATTCTTTTAGATCTGTAACAGATCTATACGTATTATGAGATTTTCCCATGTTTTCCTTAAAGATCTTCCTGGTTCCCAAAACGATTCTTCGCTTTTCAAAACTAGAGTTTTAAAATCCTTACGAAACGGTTCTTTTTCTGATTTCTTAGTATTATTTCATGATTCTATCGTGTTTAAACATTATTTGAGTCTTTACCGTTTTGTTAGATTCATTTTTATAGAAAGCCCTAAATTATTTGGGGGTCAGTCTATGAGTCTGAGTTTATTTGCGATAATGTTTACCTGTTCTAGCATGACTACTTTGCTTTCATGTATACTCTGTGATTCCTGGTGTTATTGCTTGTCGTTTGGGTTTTCTGATGTTTCTTATTCTTTCTCTTCTGCTAAATCCCTAATGATTCCTATGAGAATGCATAATTTGCGTGATTAGGGTTCCTGACCCTGCTTAATATGTGTTATTCCAGTACTGTTTTACAATTTTTGAATCTCTGAATAATTGTGATTAGTACTTTATTGATTTTTTAACAATATTATGGTTTCGAGTATTTCCTTATTTGTGTGATATTCCCCTTGATTGGTACTGATTCCCTATGATTAGGACCTCATTCGAGGATTCTCTTAATGTTTTCCGGAATTAAACTGTGTCCTTCCTTATTCCTATGAATAAGGCTGTCAAATTAATTCACGTATGCACTTTCCTTAATTAGGATATTCTGCATCTAGTCTTAACCACATGCTATATACTTTTACTACTTCTTACATTATAACATCATCTTTTCAGTGATTTCTTTCCTTGTTTATTACTGTTGATTGCCGTTTGAACCATGACTCCTTAATTCAAGGAAATATTAACCTTAATTTGATCCTAATTGGTGTCTACTTCCATGATTGTGGTGAACTATTATTTGTTACCTTATTTCTGCCTATTCTCAAAACTATAAATACCTCTACTCTTCATTAACAAAGAAACGAACACACACTAGTTCAAAAGCTCTCTCTCACAACTAAAAGCTTTCTACTCTCTTTCTGTGCTACTTATTACTGTTCTAAGTTAGCTGGCTGCAATCCAAGGCTAACAATGGTGCTCTCCTACCCTCCACTTTGTGCTTATTCTCCTTTAACTAATATGTTTTCAGTTTAACTTAAAGCTTAAAAACAACATGTTTCTTTTGGTATTGCAGTTCCTTCTATTTCTACTATGCTTTTACTTATGGTTCTGTTGTGTAACCTGTAGTTAGCATGTCTAGTTTCACTTTACTAGTAAGATTGTTAAGCTGTCCTATCCTCCCTTAGATTCAGCATGTTATCTCCCCTAGCACACCCCTCAATCTGATTCTGTTAGTTTCTGGCCTGAACCTCTTTATGAAGAAACTATTTATGTGGTTGTTAAGTGATGTAATACCTTAGTACTTCTCTCGTGCTAACTTTTATGCAAATCTATACCTATGTGTGTCTTATTTGTCCCCAACTCCCTTCTTCCCTGTTTGTGTCTGTTGAAATGACTCTATTCTTGCTCTGTGTTTGTTTTTTAGTTGTTACTCTGATTGTTCTGTCCCCTTACCTTTCAAACTGTTAGAATGAAATCTTTCGTTGTTTCTTTTCAAAACTTATTTCAAAATCTATTTTTCAGAAACTGTTTTCAACTCAACTCTCTCAAAACTATGTCAAGCACTCTCACACCATACTCTTACACATTAGGTTCTGCCCCTCTTGTGTGATCATTATGTTGGGACCCTTGATCTCCCTCTGAGCTTTGACACACAAGAGCTGGCCTTTCCACACTGCACTTACTCCATTTGGTTATGACCCTAGGTGTGAGCACTGCCCGGGATCCCTTGAGATCCTTAGGGAACTCTGACACACCTGGATCATGTGAAAGGTTGTGAATAGAATGGCAATGAGGCATTCTGGAGATTCTGGGCCTATTCTGTAGGCTCCCTATAGTTAACTTCTTATTTTTCTTCTATTTCAGTTGTGTAATTCATGCAAATGGCCTGTAATAATTGTTGTAAAGAACTATTGGGGTCGGATAGTGAAAAATGGGTGGGTGATATGCATGATGTAGTATATTAAAGGGTAGAAACCATGCTATTAGGTTTACATTCCTTCTTTGCGTAATAGAAATCATGTTTAGGATCAACATGTGCAAAGCATATCATGCATTAGAAATCATGCTATTTAGGCTTTATGAACACTATTTCAGCATCTTGTTTCAGTACTGTCATTCATCACTTAGAAAATTCTGTGATAGGGTAAATAATGTTAATTGGTATCTTCTGCAATCACGTTTCATATTTCTATGCGCACTTAGAAATCCTGTCCCTAAGATAACACTAAAATAAACTGTCACTCTTGCATATACTGAAATCGTGCATAATGCTGTGAGCATTTAGAAATCCTGCTTAGGATTCTGTATATGCATCATTCTGCATACCTACCTATGCATTAGATACCATGTTTTAGGATTTCATTCATACTCACTTAACAACACCTAGTCTAACTACTGGTGCATGTAAAAAGTATAATAACTTCACTCAGTTTCTCTAAAACGACTGACAACAATTCTGTGTTCTGAACAACCTAGAACAGCATGTGTAGGTAATAATTTGCAACAGTCCCGTTAACAATTCAGATAATTAGTGTACATTGTCTCCCACCTAGGCAAGCCTTAGGTGATTAAATTGCTAAAATTGGAAATCTTCCTCTTTGTTATTATCATTTAGATACCATGTTTTAGGATCTGAATCAAAGAGCTTAACTGTGTTTTGAGTCGTGCTGCCTATTTTCATTACCTGTGGAGGTATATTTGTGCCTTTTCTCTGGTTTTTTGTGTTTCCCTCTAATTGCAGTCCTACATGTTCTTATCTGTCACCTTAGTATTTTTCCTTCAAACCTGAGGGTCTGCCTAGCACCTCCCTTTAGGATAGGAGTCCTAATTTCCTCCGGGACTGATAAGAAGGGACGGGTAACATCATGCAATAGAGGTCGAGACCAACACTCGATTTAGTTACTTTCACGGGGTGGGAAAGGGTAGAATATGGATATGATGACCGGTGCGCTAATACCACGTGTAGCCCTGCTTTGAGGAGTGATTACCGGGTATTGTACTGATGTGATCCATATTATTATAAACCTAGGATACCATTTACATGATTTTGATTGTAATCCTTTCAAAATCTAACCTTCTTTACTATTTTCAAACATCTGCATGCTTAAGACTTAAATCCCCTATTATTTGAGCCTTTATTTTTTTGTTTGCTAAGCCGTACAAATTCAGAAAAGCTGTTTGGCCGGGAACCACACTTGTGGATCCTGAGGGGTGCCTAACACCTTCCCCTTAGGATAATTTCAAACCCTTACCCTATCTTTGGTTAACAGCGTAGTTGTAAATGAACCCCTTTGGTGTCCTAACGCACCTTTAAAAATCATTAGGTGGTGACTCTCAAAAACACAAACCCCTTTCCCTAAAGGAAAGAGTCGTCTCAACCGAATGTCACAAACCTGATCTCCGCGAGGAAAGAGGGAGCGCGACAGCATGGCGACTCTGCTGGGGACTTTCAGGATTTTACCATTTTCAAATTACTTTGTGAATTTGTACCTCTTCCCATTTCCCTTATGTGCAATTACATGTCTATTTCTTTAAGCATTTATTTTTCTTCAAAAGTAACTGACATGTTTTTATGTTTCCTTCCTTTGTAACCCTTTTAAATTATAAACTGCTGTATTTAATGCTTTCATATCGTGCAACTACATGACTACATGTTTTACTGTTTATTGCATAATCATGATTCAATATCATACTCCACTCGTGCCAAACAAAATACTATAGCAACACTTGATGAGTGGTTGCGCTCTTCCTATATTATTACCCCCTAAATTCGGAAAGGCTTATTTGCGGTAAAACTAGTCAATCAGCGGTGCAGTCGACGGTTCCGTGCCTTTCTCTCTTGAGTTGTCCGCTCGAGGGTACCAGTCTAAAACCCCATTGAAACCTTACTCCGTTATGTTGTTTCATGCATCATGGTCAAACCTAGCCAGGCTAAAGTGTGGTCCGCACGATAACTTTTAACATTGCCTTATCCAAAAGTCCACTTGGATTCCCTAAACCCAAACGGACATCATCACGTTCTGTGCATTTATTTGGAGAACTAAATGCTTTATGCTAATTGTTGATGTTAAATAGTCGAGTCTGGTGGGGGTAAAGGCCTAACCTTGTTTGCCTTGCAGAAATATAAGGCACGAAGTCCCCAGATGCGGCATGGTCTCCAATAACTATCCAAGATTGCTAAGTTGGTGGGAAGATTTACATTCTAGTGACAAAACTCTCGTTAGAAAATACTTGGGCAATCTACCATCTCTCCTAGAAATCCAGCCTAACAACATGATAATAGAGGCTACTACCATGTTCTGGGATTGTGAAAGGTCAGTGTTCCGCTTTGGGGACATTGAAATGACACCTTTGCTGGAGGAAATAGGAGGACTGGCTGACCTATTATGGGAAACCCCGGGGTTACTAATGCCTGAGAACCGCACATGCAAAGGTTTCCTCAAAATGATGGGTCTTAAGAAGAATGCAGAACTGGCATGCTTAAAGAATTCATACATCCCTTTTGACTACTTGTACTAAAGGTACGGTCACAGCAAATCATACCGTACCTACCACGACGAGTTTTCCATCACATCCTTGGGACACGTCCATCGTAGAGTATTCGTCTTCATGTTTTGCTTTTTGGGTCTGATTGTGTTTCCAAAAAAGAAGGAGAGAATCGACACTAGACTGGCCATGGTAACCAAGACACTAATGGAAGGAATTGGTGGGGAAAACTTCAGCATCATGCCCATGATCATTGCAGACATATATCGAGCCTTGGAAAAGTGTCAACGAGGGGCAAGACACTTTGAAGGCTGCAATCTACTAATTCAGCTTTGGCTCATGGAACATCTCCAAAAGGACGAATACCGACAAGAAATTCATCGAAGATTTTGGGATGACCACATTGCTTTCCACCATCCAAAGAGAATGAATTACATCCCCGACATGTTTTCTCAGCCTGAGAACGCCAAAGGATGGGTCGAGCTCTTTGATAATCTGACTGAAGAACAGGTTCAGTGGATGTTCGAGTGGTTTCCGACAGAGGAGTTCATCGCCCGTTCCAGAGATGCACCGTTCCTAATACTAATTGGTCTAAGAGGAACATACCCTTACATCCCTCTTCGAGTTACGAGGCAAGCGGGTAGGAAGCAAGTCATACCTAGGGTTGACAAGATGAGCCATCTTCGAGTTGACTTCCAAAATGACGATAGTCCTCACAAGTGCCAAGCCCAGCACATGTGGCACTGCAAGATTATAATGGAGAAGGACACCATCGAGCCAGACAGATATCATGCCGGTTGTACCCCTTTCTATCCTGGTTGGTTGGCAGAAAATTGGGGTGGTCTGAGCGAGCCAGGGTTCGTTCAGGGCCACAGGGTTATAGATGAAAAGGCCGAGGCACAAGTCAGATACAACTAGCTGCGCAAGAGGGTCCGTGAGTGTGAGGATGAGCACCGCGAAATACATGAGTCTAGCAAGAAACTGATCGAGGAATGGAAAGATATGGCTATCAGCACCAACAAAAGGTTAGGGTATTTGGAGCGAGGCATAGTGAAGCTGGAGGAAAAATGTCTCAAAAGGGTTTAAGACTGTCAAAAGGCTGAAGGGACCGAAGGAGGACATCTAGCCGGAGCATACCTGTTGCTGGGACTTCGCGAGTTGGGAAAACTGTACGAGGGAAGAAATAATGCTGAGTCTGGGGAAGGTCCTTCTGGGACCAAGTAGATAGGAATGTCTTTCTTTTACTTTATCAATGTAATAAGGCCAATGGCCATTAGTGACCTTTACTTCCTGTTTATTTAGTGTCATTTTGGGATTCGTCTATTTTCTTATCAATAAAATGAGGCATTTAGCATCTAAAGTTCTCCAAATCAATTTGTCGCTAGGCCTACCTCGGGTACAACGAGGCTCCCAAATTAGGACACGCTTTTATATTCCTGCACTATGTGTTTAAATACTGCAATATTTTTTCATAATCCTCACTGAATTGGCTACCTTTTGTTTTTGTTTTCCTCTTTCTTTATTTATTTATTCCTCTCCCCAAAGGTTAGTTCGTGCACTCTGGTATCATCATCCTATCTTACAAGATCCATGGGCCCTCCACCCTCTCCTCCTCTTAGTCCTCCCAAAGGCAAGAACAAAGGCAAAAAGAAAATGGAAGATTCAGGCAACAACAGAAATGAGAATGTGGTTGAACGGGTAGAGGCCACTGATGGCCAGGGTATTCAGAATCAGAATGAAACTGTGTCACAGCTGGAACGGAAGTTGTCAAAGTTTCAAGACGAGCTTGATCAAGTTCGAAATCTGGCAAATCTATCATTCTCCCTCAACATCCCAGACATCAACATCCAGAATCCTACACCTCCTCAAAACATCCCAAAGCAGCAAAATCATCCCGCAGCTCATCATCACACCACCCCACCACAGAACCAAACTCTTCCAGCACAATACAATGCCTGCCATACCCCAAATAACACTCCACTACTTATCCCAGAACCTTAGAACTCTACAAATGACCATTTCCACACCCATGCACCAGGCCACCATAACAATCCCATCTACGTGGAGACCATGCCACACTCCACTCCCCCTATCACATACACATCCGAGTCTGACGAAAAGGACCTGCATATCAAGAACTTGGTCGAGGAACTTAGGAAGCTGACCAACCGGGTTCAAGGCGTCGAGGGAATCAAGGGAGTTGAATGGTTGAACTATGAAGACCTCTGCATACAACCCGATATCGAACTGCCCGAGGGATATAAACCTCCTAAGTTTGAAATGTTTGATGGTATAGGTGATCCAAGGGTCCATCTGAGAACCTATTGTGACAAGCTGGTTGGAGTAGGGAAGGATGAAAGGATCCGCATGAAGCTATTCATGAGGATCTTGAAAGGAGATGCGTTGTCTTGGTACATCAGCCAAGATCCCAAGAAATGGTCGAATTGGGTGAGCATGGCATCTGACTTTATGGACAGATTCAGGTTCAACACAGAGAACGCACCAGAAGTGTTCTATATTCAGAATTTGAAGAAGAAACCCACAGAGACATTTCACGTGTATGCTACTCCTTGGAGGTATGAAGCTGCCAAGGTCAGGCCCGCATTAGAAGAGGAACAAATGAACAAGTTCTTTGTCCGGGCTCAGGACCCGCAATACTATGAACGATTGATGATGATCGAGAACCACAAATTCTCCGATTTTATCAAGCTGGGGGAGAGAATTGAAGAGGCTATTAAAAGTGGTATTGTCACGAATTTTGAAGATTGCAAGCTACAAATAAGGCTTTGCAGTTTGGTGGTGTGTCTAAGGAAAGAGACGCTGGGGCCGTGATGTTTGCACAAAGAACCAAATCCCCACTCAAATACCAAACTTACCCAACACCTCCACTCACATATCAACCAACCCCAAATTACCAAGCATCCTCACCCTCACCCTCATACCAAGCTCCACCACCCACTTATCAATCACCTCCACCACCAACTTATCAATCACCTCCACCACCACCCAGATACTCACAACCCGCTCATGTATACCACACTTACAATTCCCAACCATCTCATTACCAATCACCCCCTACCCGTCAAAAATTCCCTAGACCTCATCCTAATTTTGATCGCAGACCTCCAAAACAGTATACCGCCATCGCTGAACCCATCGACTAGTTGTATGAGAAGCTCAAAGTTGCTGGTTATGTCACCCCCATCCCTGCTTCAACCCCTGAGAATCCTTCTCAATGGGTCAACCCAAACAAGTCATGTGCATACCACTCCGGCATGAAGGGGTACACCATCGATTAATGCAGCTCTTTGAAGGACAAGATGCAATCCCTGATTGACAACAAGGTCATCGTGGCAAAGGAATCTGCTCCAAATATCTGCAAAAATCTCTTCCGGACCATAAGGGTGGAGGCATCCACTTGATTGAAATAAAAGATGATTGGGACCCCGAGGGATCAATCGGGTTGATCGCAGAAGGCGATGATCCAAAGAAACCTGCAGTCACTCTCAACCTGATCATAGTCCAGATTCAACCGTCTGAGGATGTTGAGGTAAATATGTCCATGCCTCTTGAGTTTGAAGCAGCTTCACCTGCAAAGACACCAGTATCGATTGAAGTTGAATTCGTGTCTCCGGCAAATTCACCCGCACCATTTGAGGTTGCAGTCTTGCCATCCAAGGCACATGTTCCACTCGACGTGAGGGTAGCTGCGCCAATCACGGTGGTGATATCGACCACGCTACCTTTCTATACAAATGTTGTACCATGGGACTATACAGCCGAGGCGAGAAGGAAAGGAAAAGTCAAGACTGAAGAAGCTGTTGCAGCGCAGGGTATGACAAGAACTGGTAGAGTCTATATCCCTGAACATATGGCTGAATCCAGCAGGCATGCTTCCATCGGCCCCCCATTATCGAGACAGGTCCGGATGACCTTTGGAGGAAAGTACAGGCCAAAGAGTATTCAGTCATTGACCAGCTGAACAAAACACCAGCGCAAATATCCATCCTCTCTTTGCTGCAGAATTCCAAGACGCACATGAATGCTTTATTGAAGGTGTTGAACGACGCCTATGTGCCAAACAACATCACTAGTGGAGAAATGGCTAATATGGTGGGCCAAGTGTTGGAGAGTCACAAGATCACTTTCCATGAGGACAAGTTGCCTCCTGAAGGGTTGGGCCATAACAAAGCATTGCACATCACTGTGCAATGCGAAGATTATTTCATCACCAGAATCCTGATCGATGGTGGATCCAGTCTTAACATCTGTTCGCTGATAACACTCAAGAAATTGGGTAAAGGGCTGCATGAGATAAAGAATGGAGCGATCAACGTGAAAGCCTTCGATGGATCTCAGAGGTCCACCATTGGTGAGATCAACCTATGCCTGCAAATGGGGCCAACCTGGTTCGAGGTGGACTTCCAAGTGATAGATGTGCCAGCGTCCTACAATCTATTATTGGGACGATCCTGGATCCATGCTGTTGGGAACGTTGCATCAACACTACATCAGGCAGTGAAGTTCGAGTGGAACCACCAAGAGGTGATCATTCATGGAGATGGTAGCAATCCTATTTACAGTCGCCAGACTATTTCGGTGATCGAAGGAAGAAGGAAGTTGGGTGGAGAAACTTACCACCACATTGAATGGGTCAACGCTATCGACAAAGACAAATGGTGGGATAGCATGATCGCAAGTATGATGAATTGGCGAGGGTACGAGCCAGGTAAGGGCTCGACAAGAACCTTTAGGGGATCTCCAAACCTATCAAACTCAAGAACCACGACACCACTTTCGGTTTGGGATTTGAATACACTTGGGAAGAATTCAAAAACTGGTCGCCACCATGGCGCGATCCTTATTACCCTTTGGATCAACCAATACCGCATCTGGAGCAGATCTTCCAACAGGCCGACGTTATTTATGGATCAGATGAAGAAGAAGCACTTGCAACAATGAGGAACTTGTTTTTGGAGGACAGTGATACAGACTGCTGTGTTATTCTCGAGGAGGAGGGGGAGGGAGGCCCTTTCATACAGGCTGTGAGCAGAGGGACGTACCTCAAGAATTTGACTGTCAGGACAACCAAAGCCCGACGAGCCTCGAGGTAGCAAGGCTAAAACGAGCGCTATTCATTGTTTTTCTTTACAAAATGATTTCCTTTTTCGCATTTTAATTCCTGCAATAAGATATTCAATGTTCAAAACAATCGTTCAATTTATCAAAAGCATTTTTAATTTTTTTCTTATGAATCAATATTTATTGCTATCATTTTTCTCTCATTACTTTACCTATACAACATTACTATTACCTCTCTTGATGAACCGATGATTGTGACATGCAACGAGACAACGCAGCAAATAGACGTGGATTCAGAAGAAGATGACATACCTGACAAGATTGTCAAAGAAGTTGAGAATTTTGAGAACATACCTAAGTCCAACCTGGACGAGACTGAACTCATCAACCTGGTGATTTAGAAAACATCAATAAGATACTAAGAAATATGATAGAAAGGCACAAGCAGTGGCACGAGAAGTTATCATTTGCCTTATTGGGATATCGCACCACAGTTCGCACCTCAACATGGGCAACTCCCTATATGCTAGTTTATAGTACTGAGGTTGTTATTCCTGCTGAAGTTGAGATTCCATCTCTAAGAATTATACAAGAAGTTGAGCTCAGCGACGCAGAATGGGTAAAGAGCTGTTATGAGCAACTAGCCCTCATAGACGGAAAGAGAATGAATGTAGTCTGTCATGGTCAACTCTATTAGAACAGAATGACCCGAGCCTTCAACAAGAGAGTCAAGCCTAGATAGTTCACACTGGGGCAACTGGTGCTGAAGAAGATCTTTTCACATCAAGACGAAGCAAAAGGGAAATTATCTCCCAACTGGCAGGGTCCATACATGGTCCACCGTGCTGACAGGAGGATCACTCGAAGAAATGGACGGAGAAGTCTGGCCAAAGCCAATCAATTCAGATGCAGTCAAACACTACTATGTGTAATCTTTATGCTTTCTCAATGATGTAAATTGAACTATGCCTGACCTGACTCCCGTTTAAGAGGGGATACGTAGGCAGCCCTATGGGTTCGGTCACAATTCAATAAAAATTTCATTTTCCCCGCAATTGGAAACTAGGGCAGAATTTTGAAGAGGACCCTCAAAATTCTGAAGCAAGATCAGCCAATCGCCGCACGAGCAACAGTCACATTCACCCATCAAACTGGGGTAGAATTTTGAGGAGGACCCTCAAATTTCCATAGCAGGAGAGGTTGCAATGTCCCGAGCCGTTTCACGGTCGTCGGTTCATCCCAAAATTATTTTTTAATTATACATTATGCTTTTACAAAATCATGCATATTTGTTTTTGAAACAACTTTATTTAGCAATGCTACCCAATAATATAGACAGTATCATCAGATCGATCTCAGCAAGTCAAGAAAATCCAGCGTGGATACGAACTAACTCCCTCGTTTATAGAACTCACGATCTTTCTTTGGTTGCAGGCACTAAGGTTGCAAAATCCCTAAACGAACTGTCCGCTTAGGGGACAAACATTGTCCAAAATACGACTCTTAAAACTGCTGCACTTGCCGACGTTCGCACATGCCTCAATGTTCCACAGTCACAATGCTCTCAATAATCATAATGTCGCAATTCATCACCAGCTAAGAATTCCTACTATCATTTTATTTCTTGCATAAATCTACCTTTCTACCTTCCGAGGTTAAGCTCTACCTCCATATGCATTTGCATCTTTGCATAAGGCTACCTTTCTGCCTTCCGAGGTTAAGATCTACCTCCATCTACATTTTGCATAAGGCTACCTTTCTGCCTTCCGAGACTAAACGTTGTCTCCATCTGCATCTACATTTTGCATAAGGCTACCTTTCTGCCTTCTGAGGTTAAGCCCTACCTCCATCTGCATTTGCATCTTTGCATAAGGCTACATTTTGCCTTCAGAGACTAAACGATGTCTCCATCTGCATTTGCATCTTTGCATAAGGTTACCATTCTGCCTTCCGAGGATAAACGTTGTCTCTATCTGCATTTGCATCTTTGCATAAGGCTACCATTATGCCTTCCGAGACTAAACACTGTCTCCATCTGCATTTGCATCTTTGCATAAGGCTACCATTCTGCCTTCCAAGGCTAAGCTCTGCCTCCAATTTACCTTTCGAGACTAACCGTTGTCTCAAGCACTATTTACTTCGCTATCCTTTCGGGCAAAGCTCTGCCCTTTTATTCGCAAGACTAAGCTCTGTCTCGTCAGCATCATTTTACTACATTTTCATGGGCTGAAATATCGCCAACTTATCCAAAGGCGTCATCGTTCGGAGGCACCATTTTCATGGCCCGAGAACACCATGCCATGGCCTGAGGATATCTTTCAACCTCTGCATATCATTCTTCAAAGGCATCATGGTTCAGAGGCACCATCCTCATGGCCCGAGAACATCATTTTCATGGCCTGCGAATCCTGCATCAAGCAATTCATAGCCCAAGACGTCATGGTCTGAGGACGTCATCCTTAACCGTCCGAAGACATCATTAATGGTCCAACGGGAATTTGCATCATGTTTAAATTACGCACAATATATGCTTGTATTATTTATTTGTAGGTAATCCGACGAGAAAATTGCCATCCCGGTAGGAGCGGTCCCGCTCCAGTTCTCCTAACAACCCCGTAAGTCATTTGTGCACCTAACCCTATACTTTTCGTCCGTTCTTGTAAAACTTCATCGGTATATTTCGCCGATGACTCCTGAACTACATACTGCCTGATTCCTATAAAACCAGGGATATGTAGGCAACTCAGAAACTAGGGTACGGCCGGAATCTCTCCAAACCATTTCGCTCGGTCAAAATTGGCCAGCATATCTTTACCCGACAACTCTTTCATCCTTCCCGGGTAAAGAGGGGCAGCTGTTTATACCAATTTTTCCTCAAATTATTTTTTAACTTGCATATATACCTTCAAAATCAGTTTTTATAATGATTGACATTTTTCTATAATTTTTCCAAAGGATTTTTATTCTAATTTATCCAGTATTTTATCTCCAATAATTAATCATAAATTGCATTACAAATAATTTCAAAATATTTCTTGGCTTAATATATCATTTTTTGATTCTATTAAGATTTAATTATTAGCTAAATTTGGCATTATTTGGCTATAATTGCAATAACTTTGCAAGTATAGCCTAATTATATATTTTATGCTATTTTGACCCGATAATCAGTCATTTTATATTTTTATTTCTAATTAATCACTTTAATTTCATCTATTTAGCCTTAATTTCATTTTTTCATAATTATTAGCCATTTTGTTAATTATTTAGCTATTTTATGGGTATTTAACTTTTAGCCACTTTAATTCTCAATTAAAACCCAATTTACCCGGACCCCAACCCAATTAAACGGCCCGAACACTTCCAGGACCAATGCCTTAGTTACCCGACCCAATCCCCCTTTTTAATCTGAGCCGTTGATTAATTCAAATCAACGGCCCAAATCTCTACCTACCATATTTAACCTTAAACGACTACCCCCCCCTCATTTTCCCCTCACTCATTTGTTACACTCAATCGTCTCTCTGAATCCTCTCCCCTCTCTCTCTCTAAACTCTTCGTCTGTTGAGCCATGTCTCTCCCTTCTCCGGCCACCTCCTCGCCGGAAACCATGGAGGTTTCACCTCTCACCTGCCTTATGGCCCCATCATTCGCCTTGTGTCACTGTTTGGGGGTTCTCAAGTGAACCAGAGGTGGTTCGACTCCCATCTGCGGTCCCATTCCATCTTTCCGGCCATCTATGGCCGTCCGAGTAAGATCTTTACACTTTCCGGTTGAAACGGGTAATATTCTGAGTTTTCCTCCTCTTTTCTGGGTTCTCTTTGGAAACCCTAACTTTAAACTTTCCGATTCTTTTAGTTCTGTAACAGATCTATACGTATTATGAGGTTTTTCCATATTTTCCTTAAAGATCTTCCTATTTCCCAAAACAATTCTTCGCTTTTCAAAACTAGGGTTTTAAAATCCTTACGAAATAGTTCTTTTTCTGGTTTCTTAGTATTATTTCATGATTCTATCGTGTTTAAATATTATTTGAGTCTTTCCCGTTTTGTTTGATTCATTTTGATAGAAAGCCCTAAATTTTCTAGGGGTCAGTCTATGAGTCTGAGTTTATTTGCGATAATGTTTACCTGTTCTAGCATGACTACTTTGCTTTCATGTATACTCTGTGATTCCTGGTATTATTTACTTGTCGTTAGGGTTTTCTGATGTTTCTTATTCTGTCTCTTCTGCTAAATCCCTAATGATTCCTATGAGAATCCCTAATATGCGTGATTAGGGTTCCTGACCCTACTTAATATGTGTTATTCCAGTATTGTTTTACCATTTTTGAATCTCTGAATAATTGTGATTAGTACTTTATTGATTTTTACACAATATTCTGGTTTCGAGTATTTCCTTATGTGTGTGATATTCTCCTTGATTGGTACTGATTCCCTGTGATTAGGACCTCATTGGAGGATTCTCTTACTGTTTTCCAGAATTAAAGTGTGTCCAGCCTTATTCCTATGAATAAGGCTGTCAAATTGATTCACATATGCACTTTCCTTAATTAGGATATTCTGCATCTAGTCTTAACCACATGCTATATACTTTTACTACTTCTTACTGATAACATCAGCTTTTCAGTGATTTCTTTCCTTGTTGATTGCCGTTTGAACCATGACTCCTTACATCAAGGAAGTCTTAACCTTAATTTGATCCTAATTGGTGTCTACTTCCATGATTGTGGTGAACTATTATTTGTTACCTTATTTTTGCCTATTCTCAAAACTATAAATACCTCTACTCTTCATTAACAAAGACACAAACACACACTAGTTCAAAAGTTCTCTCTCAGAACTAAAAGCTTTCTGCTCTCTTTCTGTGCTACTTATTACTATTCTAAGTTAGCCGGTTGCAAGCCAAAGCTAACTATTGTGCTCTCCTACCCTCTACTTTGTACTTATTCTCCTTTAACTAGTATGTTTTCAGTTTACCTTAAAGCTTAAAAACAACATGTTTCTTTTGGTATTGCAGTTCCTTCTATTTCTACTGTGCTTTTACTTATGGTTCTGTTGTGTACCCTGTAATTAGCATGTCTACTTTCACTTTACTAGTAAGATTGTTAAGTTGTCCTATCCTCCCTTAGATTCAGCATGTTATCTCCCCTAGCACACCCCTCAATCTAATTCTGTTAGTTTATGGGCTGAACCTCTTTATGAAGAAACTGTTTATGTGGTTGTTAAGTGCTGTAATACCTTAGTACTTCTCTGGTGCTAACTTGTATGCAAATCTATACCTATGTGTGTCTTATTTGTCCCCAACTCCCTTCTTCCCTTTTTGTGTCTATTGAAATGACTCTGTTCTTGCTCTTTGTTTGTTTTTTAGTTGTTACTCTGATTGTTCTTTCCCCCTCCCTTTCAAATTGTTAGAATGATATCTTCCGTTGTTTTTTCTCAAAACTTATTTCAAAAGCTATTTTTCAGAAACTGTTTTTCAACTCAACTCTCTCTAAACTATGTCAAGCACTCTCACACCATACTCTTAGACATTAGGTTCTGCCCCTCTTGTGTAAGCATTGCCTTGGGACCCTTGAGCTCCTTCTGAACTTTGACACACAAGAGTTGGTCTTTCCACACTGCACTTACTCCATTTGGTTATGATTCTGGGTGTGAGCACTGCCCGGGATCCTTTGAGATCCTTAGGGAACTCTGACACACCTGGATCATGTGAAAGGTTGTGAATATAATGGCAATGAGGCATTCTGGAGATTCTGGGTCTATTCTGTAGGCTCCCTATAGTTAACTTCTTATTTTTCTTCTATGTCAGTTGTGTAATTCATGCAAATGGCCTGTAATAATTATTGTAAACAACTATTGGGGTCGAATAGTGAAAAATGGGTTGGTGATATGCATGATGTAGTATATTTAAAGGTAGAAACCATGTTATTAGGTTTACATTTCTTATTTGCGCAATAGAAATCATGTTTAGGATCAACATGTGCAAAGCATATCATGCATTAGAAATCATGCTATTTAGGCTTTATGAACACTATTTCAGCATCTTGTTTCAGTACTGTCATTCATCACTTAGAAAATTCTGTGATAGGTTAAATAATGTTAATAATTGGTATCTTCTGCAATTATATTTTATATTGCTATGCGCACTTAGAAATCTTGTCCCTAGGATAACACTAAAATAAACTGTCTCTCTTGCATATTCTGAAATCATGCATAATGCTGTGAGCATTTAGAAATCCTGCTTAAGATTTTGTATATGCATCGTTTTGCATCCCTACCTGTGCATTAGATACCATGTTTTAGGATTTCATTCATACTCGCTTAACAACACCTAGTCTAACTACTGGTGCATGTAAAAAGTATAATAACTTCACTCAGTTTCTCTAAAACGACTGGCAATAATTTTGTACAACCTAGAACAACATGTGTAGGTAATAATTTGCAACAGTCCCTTTAACAATTCAGATAATTAGTATACACTGTCTCTCGCCTAGGCAAGCCTTAGGTTATTAAATTGCTAAAATTAGAAATCTGCCTCTTTGTTATTATCATCTAGATATCATGCCTTATGATTCTGAAACTGAATGTTGCCCTTAACTGTGTTTGAGTCGTGCTGCCTATTTGTATTACCTGTGGGGGTATACTTGTGCCTTTTCTCTGCTTTTCTGTGTTCCCTCTAATTGCAGTCTTACATGTATGGGAAGTGGGATATTAAAATTCAATGTACCCAGTTTGTAGATATTTTATAGATAAATTATAGATTATTTGTATTCTGATTGTAGATGCTTTGTTTTCTGTTTTCACAAATAAAAAATGACTAAAACTTCTACAAATCTTCTGCAAAAAATGCAATTATGTCGAAAATCACAATTATGCTACAACTGAAATGGGAATTGGGATATTAAAATTCAATGTACCCAGTTTCTAGATATTTTGTAGATTATTTGTATTCTGATTGTAGATGCTTTATTTTCTATTTTCACAAATCAAAAACGATTAAAACTTCTACAAATCTTCTGCAAAAAACGGAATTGTGTCGAAAATCCCAGTTATGCTACAATTGAAATGGGAATTGGGATGCGGAGAAAGACTATGCCTCTTATCTTCACTTGCATGAGCAACTTTTCCATTCTTTTTCTGTGAATGTGGTGATAATACACCCAAATCAAACGATGGGATATCTGATGCTTTATTTTCTATTTTCACAAATCAAAAACGATTAAAACTTCTACAAATCTTCTGCAAAAAACGGAATTGTGTCGAAAATCCCAGTTATGCTACAATTGAAATGGGAATTGGGATGCGGAGAAAGACTATGCCTCTTATCTTCACTTGCATGAGCAACTTTTCCATTCTTTTTCTGTGAATGTGGTGATAATACACCCAAATCAAACGATGGGATATCTGATGCTTTATTTTCTATTTTCACAAATCAAAAACGATTAAAACTTCTACAAATCTTCTGCAAAAAACGGAATTGTGTCGAAAATCCCAGTTATGCTACAATTGAAATGGGAATTGGGATGCGGAGAAAGACTATGCCTCTTATCTTCACTTGCATGAGCAACTTTTCCATTCTTTTTCTGTGAATGTGGTGATAATACACCCAAATCAAACGATGGGATATCTGCTTCTCTTGCTTTTTAGGGTGTTTCTTTGAAGGTTTGTTCTTCTTCATTTAGAAAATTTGAGGCTGAAGGTAAATGTGCATATTAAGTTTGAAGAATTGACTTCAATTTTGACTGGTTGTATTAAGAAAAAAACTAGAATTAGGATGTTAATGGTGGGGGTCAGCAGAGAAAATAATGGAAAATATACGTTTCTCTGGTTTAAACAAAGGAAAGAGAGAGAAACGTGGGGAATGGGGGATTCTGTGGAATATACGGTGCCATTGATTTAGGAGGGATATACAGACCATTTAATGTAGAGTTAATACACAAATGGTATATAATTGATAATTAGGTATACTAAATGTAATTATATCAAACCTTAAACATTGAGGGTAATATAATTTGGCAAAATACATCAGCAGACCCTTAAAGTTGTCCACACTTTTCACTTAGACACTTCATTTTGAGCCTGTTCCATTTTAACACTCTAATCACATCTCAAATGTGTCATTTAGACACAAACTTGATTGGCAGCCAACTACAAAAATGCGTGTATTTCACATTCCAAATAAGACGCGGACACGTGGATTTAGCTTAAATAAATTTTAAAAAANCCCCCCCCCCCCGGTCATCTTCCCCGACGAACCCCCTCCTTCTGTCTTCTTCCCCGACAAACCCTCATTCCTATTTCGTCTCCTTTAAGAAACTCTTTGCCGCCACTATTTTCCTCCCTAGATCTGTCAAGTGCAGTAGCAAACAATGAAGTTAATTAGTTTAAGATTTCATGTAACAAATTAATAATCTAAACATATATATTGGGATACTCTTTATCAATCTTCCTTGATGATCTGCGATTTCTTTGCATATGTAGTAAATGTAATTCCAAATACACTTGCATATTTCAAGTGGCAATTGAACCCAATTACAAAAATCTGAAGGAAACTTACGGGAATTATTTCCATTTACATTGGTAAAAACCCAGTTCTAAATTAAAAATAAAATAAAATTTTTGAGAAGAGATGTTAATGATAAGTCGAATATCGGAGCAAAAATGCCTAAAATCATGAGTAGCTTCCATAAAATTTGCTTTAAAATAGTTAGATTTTGATTTTAAAAAATAGCTCAAAAGAGCCAACATTCTTATAAGAGAGAGAAAGCATTTGTTTAGAGTTCTGGAAAAATATCATCAATATTCATCGCCTAAACTTTGTGTTTTTGAAGATGGAGATTGGTCGGGGTGGGTGGGGTTGGAGGGAGAGGAGACAGAGAGAGTAGATAGCATTTGGAAAGTGAGGAGTTTATATTTTGGGTCATTTCATGCGCGGAAAAACGTGAGAAACACTTACCTTGTCATGTCAGCTTTTTGTGTCTAAATAATACATTTGAGATGTGGTTGAAGTGTACAAATGGAACAGACTTAAGATTGAGTGTTTAAGTGAAAAGTGTGGATAACTTTAAGGATCTGATAATATTTTGTCATATAGTTTTCTATATGGTATAAGTATATAAAAATTCCTAAATTAAAAGCTGTGGGTCCAGCTCGCAGGTCTTTGAATTTTGGGGTTTCCAATTTCCATATGTCCCCCACCCCTCACGAACTGCCTATCGACGTCACTATCTGCCCTCTATTATTAGTTCTTGAATGTCAAGTAGCTTTTTCTGCATTGGTAGGGTATATAAGCTTTTTCCTTGCTGACAAAATGTGCTGTTCAAACTCCATAAGGTTGTGACTTGTGACCTGTTTTTATTTTCTCTCTTCATTTTGGACAAGACTATACTATGAATAATGAATCTCATTTGCATGTGAGGGTGGCAACTGGCAAACCAATCACTATTTCTTCATTTAATGCTCCATATATAGTTACCCCTTTATTTTAATGGAAGTATAATACCTTGTTTCAACAATCAAATGTAAATTTATTAATCTAAAATCTTTCATGTGTATTATGACCATAGTCATGATCGACGAAAATTATGGTGTTTGATCAATGACCCAATCAGAGGCGATCTAGTGTAGAAATTATGGGTTCGATCAATTACGCTTATACTTTGTATGTTTGCCCAAAAAATCATTAGATATGTACAACTAATAAATTTTAACCTATTAGGGCAAATATATTTTTGTACTATAAAAAATTATTTAAATACATCCTTCGTTATATTTTGGGTCTAAATATATTCTTGCCGTAATACTATTGGTTCAAATATACTCCTCTTTTATTAAGTTTATCCAAAGTGGACATCCAATCCTATATATTTGATGAGGTGGATGCCACATGACATGCCACCTAAGTGTCCCTAATCCATATATAAAAGACTAAAATTTAAAATACAATATTTTTTTATGGTAGCAGTAATGATGGCAATAGTGGTGGAGGGAAAGAGTATTTTAGCGGTAGAAGAATGAATTAGGGGTGCTGATATGGCAAGCCACACGTGATATTCACCTCATCAAATGTTAGTGCCACATAGGATTGGATGTCCACTTTGGACAAACTTAACGGAAAAGGATACATTTGAACCAATTGTATAACGACATAAATATATTTGAACTCAAAGTATAACGATGGGTACATTTAAACCTTTTCTAATAGCAGAAGGGTATTTTTGGCTCTTTTTTATTAAATTAAATGAGATGTGCCAGAATTACGAATCTAAACCCATAAAATTTTAGTCGTGGACGCCTCTGGAGCCGATGGTGTGCGAATCTTCCATGCATTTAGGTATTAATTAGAGGTTATGATTTGATATAGACTGTCTATACTCTAATTCAAAAAAATACAATGTTGAAATTTGTAAAGAAGGAATCTATCAGATTTAAAGTTTGGATTCGGCGTAGTCTCAACCACACCCTCTTTGGGGTGAGGTGGGGGGTGTGTATGGACAATTAAAGAAGGGAAGACCCAGAGTCATGAGAATAAGTCAAAACAAAGAAGAGGTGCAATAGTCACTCCTTGTTTTGGTGCAGTGTATGATCTTTATTGGATCGTTGTGCATTGCTTTATATGAAGACGCTTCTATCCCAACCAATGAGATGGTGTTGATTTGTCCCTTTCATCCGTCTATGTGAAAATGTTCCCATGTGAACCTATCAATGCAATCAACCACCAATATTTACCTACATATTTCCTTATGCAATTCGGTATTCTATATATCTATTCAATAATTTATATTAAGGAGAGAGCATATCAGAAATTTCTCCATTTCCATTGCTGAAACCCAAATAGCCAGCTAAATTTAATGTTCACTTTATTTTATTCGACATACATAAATTATACACGATTATAAATATATTATATCTGCATACTATTTTTAGTTTAAACGGTGGTATAGACAGCTATTTAGGTTTAATCTTCTATTGTTTTTTCCCCTTTCTGTTGGGCATACTGAATCAATTCATAGTGAGAATCAAGAGGGGCTTCCAGGTGGACCTGGATGCTGGATCAAAAGAAAGCCCAACATTCACGAAGCCAGGATGGTCCGTGCAGCCATAACTCATTGTTAGACCTGCAATTCAGAAAGAAATCTTTACACAAATAACGTTTATATTCAATGTTTACTTTTTCTAACTGATATATATATTGATTATACACGATTATATATATATATATATATATATATATATATATATATATATATATATATATATGGCAGCTATTTTTAGTTGAAAGAATTATATATTTAATCACTTGGTACGGCAGCCCAACGAAAAATCGGCTAGGTTTGAAGTCTTTACCCGGTTTGGCCTAGGTCGTATATAATTTGAAAGAAACTTTTTAGTTTTTAGCCCATTATTAAAGACATACTTCTAGTTTTTTTTTTCTTTTCTTCTTTCTTCTTTCCCAGCATACGCAATCTCTCTTCACTCGCCTCTCTCTTCGTCCTCTCTCTTCGCTCACCTCTCTTCGTCCTCCCTAAAAATTACAGAATTTTTTTGTACACACTCGTGATAATCCTCGCATTCTATGTCAATTAGATTTCAATTTTTGAGTTAATTGACAAAAAGAGGTTAAGAAAGGAACCGCGATAAAATTTGGCATATCAGTCCAAAAACTATCAGATCTGGCCTAAAACTATCAGATCTTGCCTAAAAAAGCATCTCCGGCAACTCGTCTCATGTTTTCTCGGCGACCTCGTCTCATGTTTTCTTATTTCTCTTAATTTTTGTTTCATCCTTTGCTACTGGTGAAGCCCAGATTTGAATGCCAAAACCTCGCCGGAAAAATTCAACACCAGGAACCACCGAAAGCTATAATGTGGTGATGGACAAAAGGTGTTTTCTAGTATAAATTTGTATAGGTAGTGTTTATACACACTTATACAATATTATATAAACATGTATAAGTGTGTATATATGCATACAATGTTGTATAAATTGGTTGTACAAGTAGTTATACATAATGTGGTGATGGACAGAAGGTGTTTTCTAGTGTAAATTTGTATAGGTGGTGTTTATACACACTTATACAATATTGTATAAACATGTATAAGTGTGTATATATGCATACAATGTTGTATAAATTAGATATATTTTTAATATATAAGTGTGTATATACATTGTACGTGTATAATAGGCATCCATGGATGTTTGACACTTTTTTTTTTTTTTCTTTGTCTTATTTTTCTGATATACATTATTAGAGATACAAAGTTATACATCATTATACATGTAATGCACATGTGCAGTTAAATCTAAAATTAAAATTTTATATGTTCAATCTATGTATAAATAGACTTTTCTTGTTGATTTATTTGCAAAATCGTGAATGTGCAAGTTTTTTCAATTTTTATTTTTTATTTATGCTATTTGGAACTTGGAAAAAAAGAAAATTTAAGGGTTTTAAGTTGCATTATATATGAAATGGATTTTTTTGTAGCTGGAATAGGAATATGTAAAAACTTGGGGAAGAAGAATAAAAAATTACCGAATTTTTGTGCTTGAAGATCTGCAGAATAAAAAAAAGAAAAAATATTTATTTTTCAAACTTTGGCCTATTGTTAATGGGCTACAGATTTGCAAAATTGTAACTGGGTTATTCTGCTGCAATGTATATAGGTGGACTATATTTTAGTGTAATTCTCCCTTTTTAATTTAACTGATTGAGTGGACGACTATTTAGGTTAATTCTTTATATCCTCCGCAATGCCAAAAGAACAACTAATTCAATTCTTTTTCTTCATTTTTTCCCTCTCCCGAATGTTAAATCTATTCAATAAATTATTCAATATTTTTCTTCAAATTAAAGACCCTTCACAATGTCCTGCTCCAAATTATATTTGTATTTAGGGCTAGCTTCATTAGTTTTAATTTTTTTGCGTCACATTATGCTTTCCAGAAATTTGTGAAGGAAATAATCAAGAATAAGAAAAAGAAATAAATGTAGACATCAAAATTTTAACGGATCAAACTCATATGAAATTTGGGCTAAATCTTACATTAAAGACGCTACAATATTACTCTTGAAATTCTAGGAGTCTATTAAGGTTGTTTGGAGACAACTTTATTAAAACCCTAACTTGGAGGCGCTAACCTAACCCTAAATGTGATGACCCAAAAGGGTCATCCCGTATATTCTATCTAATTCTGTATTCCGAGGTCGTGAAAACCTCCTTCTATCTCAGCTTGATTTGCATTCGCAGCCCGGACGTGTAGCCGGGAAGCCTTTATGTGAAAAAAACTGATAAAAATAAAAAATTTGTATTGGAAATTTGAATATAGTTGACTTCAGTCAACGTTTTTGGTAAACGAACCCGTACCCGTAATTTGACGGTCCCGGAGGGTCCGTAGTAAAATATGGGACTTGGACGTATGCCCGGAATCGAATTCCGAGGTCCCATACCCGAGAAATAAATTTTTAAAGAAAATTATTTTCTGAAAAATATAAAGGTTTTTGAAAATGAATTTGAGGTGAAACCTGTGATATCGTGCTCGTATTATGATTCCGATGCCCGATACAGGTTCGATATGATTTATATGTGTTATCTGTAAAATTTGGTAAGAAACGGACTTAAATTGACGTGATTCGGACCATAAATACAAAACTTAATGTTTGTAGAAGTTTGAAGAATTTTCATGGACTTTTAGTTTAATTCATCGTATTAGTGTCGTTTTATGTGGTTTGAAACCTCGAGCGAGTATGTATTAGGTTATTTTACTTTTGTGTGTAGTTAGACGGGGTCCCGGGGGCCTCGGGTACGTTTAGGATGCTCATCGGGTGTTATTAGCACTTGGGAGGCAGCTAAACCATTGCTGGTTCTGGTGTCTCGCACCTGCGATGGATTTTACGCAGGTAGGGACATGCAGGTGCGGCGAGGAGTTCGCATGTGCGGACTTAGCCCAATCCCCCAATCCTCGCAGGTGCGGTGTGTTTTCCGCAGATGCGGAGCCGCGGGTGCGACTATTTGACCGCAGGTGCGACCCCAGGCTTTTAGTGGGTTTTCGCACTTGCGATGGTATTTCCGCAGGTGCGGGATCGCAGATGTGATCCCAGGGGCGCATATGCAGAATTGCTGGGCAATTATATCAGATCCGAGGGTTTATGTTATTTTCACCATTTTCGAATTGGGAAGCTCGGGAGAGGCGATTTTTGGAGGCTTTTGTACCTAGGTAACTTGGGTAAGTGATTTTCATCCATTGTAGATCAATTTCCATGATAACAATCTTAAATCCAACCTTTAATTTTGAAAATTTCGGGTAGAAAATGGGAAAAATGGGATGAACTTCATACACCAAATTATTGAGTTTTGATTGGGTTTTTGACCTCCGATTTGAGAGATTTTCATATGTTTAGACTCGTGAATGAATGGGTGTCCGCAAAATATAATTTTTACCTGATTCCGAGACGTGGGCCCGGGGAACTTTTTGGGCGAATTTTCTAATTTCGCGTATTAGCTTCGGACTTATTAATTATTTTGTTTCCTTGTGATGATATTTACTCTATGCAATCAAATTGTCTAGATTTGGGCCACCCGGAGTTGGGTACTCATGTCAAGAGCGTGGTATTCAGTTGATTAGCACAATCAAGGTAAGAATCTTGCCTAACCTTGTGTGGGGGAACTACCCCTTAGGATTGAGTTTTCCATGTTGATTGTAGTCCGTGTACGCGAGGTGACGAGTGTGTACTCGAACTTATTTGCAAATAGATTGCCCTTTAGGGATTTTTGGGTCCTTATGTTCCCCGTATATGAATTGAACTTGTTATATCTGAATTCCTGATTCCTAATCTCATCTCCTCCTGTTCAAGTTAGAAGTACTTGCCTAGCATTCATTGTTTCTTATATGATCTTAATTGACTTAAATGAAGACTTTATTTTTTCTACCGTTATGCTATTTCTTCCTTCATATGTTGCTTATTTACTGAGCATTGTTCAAACTGACTTTATTCGGTGAAGCTAATTGTCTAAGTAAGATTGGTTATAGCTGATTCGAACTTGAATGTATAGAATCGTTGCTATATTTGTCTTGTTTTCCCGTCGTTATGCTGTTCTCTCTTTGTGCTTGGCATTCCTCTCGGTGGCTACTTCTTACGAGCGAGTTGTCACCACTTTTGTGATTAAGTCTTTGTATTGATTTGCTCATCGCACTTTGTATTCGGCCTTGTTTGCTTTCGCGCCGGTTGTGGTAATATATGTTGTTTATGTCGCATTCTGGTTGTTTACCCCCTGTACTGCATCGCATATTTAAATTGGGACTACGGACAGAGATCCGGGAGCTTTTCCCCTGTACTGCATCGCATATTTAAATTGGGACTACAGACAGAGATTTGGGAACTTTTCCCCTGTACTGCATCGCATATTTAAA
Organism: Nicotiana knightiana; assembly: GCA_005239525.1. Classification (NCBI taxonomy): domain Eukaryota; kingdom Viridiplantae; phylum Streptophyta; class Magnoliopsida; order Solanales; family Solanaceae; genus Nicotiana; species Nicotiana knightiana. The sequence continues at coordinate 37,926 of ML418598.1, read as the reverse complement.
TTGAGACTACGGATAGAGATCCGGGAGCTTTCCCCTTGTACTGCATTGCATGACAAATTCTGAGTGGCGGACTGAGTTCTGGTAGTTTATGATTGAGGAGATTTGAATCGAAAGATATAAATATATATATTGAAAAGTATAGAAGAAAAGCAATTATCTCCAGGAAAAGTTATGTCTAAAAGACTTATTTTCGAAAGTATATTTGAAAAATATTTGTCTTGCAGAATGATGGTATTTGAAAGAGCAGTACTTGAAAAAATATATTTTGAACATCACATATGTTGATGATAATTGAAAGAGCAGTACTTGAAAAATATATTTTGAACATCACGTACTTTGATGATATTTGAAAGAGCAGTACTTGGGAAAATATATTTTGAACATCACGTGTTTTGATGATATTTGAAAGAGCAGTACTTGGGAAAATATATTTTGAACATCACGTGTTTTGATGATATTTGAAAGAGCAGTACTTGAAAAAATATATTTTGAACATCACGTATTTTGATGATACTTGAAAGAGCAGTATTTGGGAAAGTGTATTTGAACACCCCATATTTGAAGAGACTACGTTATAAAGATTTCTCTTTATAAGAATATATAAATATACATCCAGAGAAAGTATGTTTCAAAGAAGAAATTTCTCTATTCCGAAATAATTGTATCTTTAAAGTTTTCAAAATGAACTCACGATTTAAAGGTTTTCTCTCAAAAGTTTGACCAGTTTTATTGAGTCATTGGCTAAGGCCTGACATGAATAAATTGATGTAGTGCTGAGTTACTTGTGTTTTTGTTTGGTTGTAGTTCCCGCCATTTGGATTGCATCTTTTCCATTCTCTTTGTGTATTTCTATTATGTTGTTCGTTGATCGTGATTATTGAATTTTCTTCCATATTATTCGATCGTATCGTTAGTTACATTGAGAAATCTTTAGATAGATATTTTGGTTTGGTCATTTATTCATCTTGCCTTTTTACTTATTAGACCGGTGATGTCTTGACTAGTCCTCGTCACTACTTCACCGAGGTTAGTCTTGATACTTATTGGGCACCGCTATGGTGTGCTCATACTACATTTCTGTATATTTTTGTGTGCAGCTTCAGGTTATGGTTGTTCGTAGCTGCGCAGATCGTTGCTGAGGAGACTCAAGGTAACCTGCTGCTGCATTCGCAGGCTTCAGAGTCACCTTCCTGTTTTATTTCTAGTCAATTGTACTTACTTATTCCTAGGCAGTTGTGCTTAGATTTGATATAAAGATTTCGTAGAGCTTATGACTTGTACTTTTCGGGTTTTGGGAAATTGTAAACTCTGTCAAGAATCCTATTTCGAATTTTTTTTAAAATTCCTTTATTATTGTTGTTGTTTAGTGGAAATGTTAGGCTTACCTAGTCCCTAAGACTAGGTACCATCATGATACCCAACAGAGGGAAATTTGGGTCATGACAAGTTGGTATCAGAGCTCTAGGTTCATAGGTGCTACGAGTCATAAGCGGGTTTGGTAGAGTTTTGCGGATCGGTACGGAGACGACTGTACTTATCTTCGAGAGGCTACAGAACTATCAGGACAATTTCACTTCCTTCATTCTTATCGTGCGAGTTAATTGATCTTAAAGTTTGAAATTATCGTTCCATTCTCTCACCGATGGTGAGGACACGAGCGGCGGTTCCGGATGATGTTACCCCGAAGCAAATGTTGCAAGGGTCAGAGACAGAGGCCAACGAGTAGCACGTGCCGCAGTTAAGATGCCTACCAGAAAAGCCGTTGAAGAGTAGCCAGTAGTCTTAGTTAGGGGACATGTACTGGGGGTGCCTGTGCTACCCCGGACTTCAGAAGACCGGAACGCAGTTTTGAGTACAATTGGTACATCGGCTCAGGCAGGGTTGATTCTAGTGCACCAGTTGCTTCACAGATCAGGGGAGGAGTTCAGATTCCCACCGTCTACACTCCAGAGCAGCGAGATCATATTGGTCAAGTTCCAGTTGTCATGGCATCACGGCATGTGGTTTCAGTTAAGCCCGTGGATAGGACATCAACATCGGAGGTAGAGCACCTTGGGATTTAGAGGTATTGGAAGTACCACCCTTCTATCTTTCAGTGGATTGGCGGCGGTTAATGCCTAGGGTTTTCTGGAGGAGTGTCACCATATTCTTCGTACTTCGGGTATTGTGGATACGACCGGGATTGCTTTTGTCACGTCTCAGGTTCAGAGTAGTGGATCGATCAGTGGTGGTGGCATATGAGCTGGGGTAGCCTGGACGAGTTATCTTTACTAGCATGGATTCAGTTTTCGGAGATGTTTTGAGGGAGGTTGCACCTCAGTTCTGTCGGGATGTACAGCGCACGGAGTTTGAACAGTTACGTCAGGGCGCTATGTCACTATTGGAGTACGCCGTCAGATTCAATGAGTTGGCCAGATATACACCTCATTTGGTTGCTTCAGTTAGGATGCGAGTCCGTAGATTCATTGAGGGACTCAGGCACGGTAGAGAATCTTGGGTCAACCAATTCAGTTGCATTACCAGCTTCGCACGGGAGCGTTTCAGATACTCATGGGTCTCAGAGGATCCGTATCGTATGTCTTCCACAACCACATCGGCAGAGATATTGTTTTCAGTGTGGAGATGTTAGCCACAGGGTGAGAGATTGTTCTAGGATTCAGGTGGGAGAGTTATAGCAGGGTGTTCAGGTGGATAGAAGGCGCCTAAGAGGGGGAGGCCCGACCCGTTGATGTGTTGCATATAGTAGGCTAGAGGCCGTCGTTTCAGATATCATCACCCAGGTATGTCTTGATGTACTAAAGTGGGGTACCATTGTATTTCACTATAGTCACGAGTTCCCATTATTTGTTGTCTCATTTATGAGCGAGTTTCATGTATTGCACTCTATTTTTGTGCTTGCTCCTGTTGGGAGATTCTATGAGTAGTAGCCGTGTCTATCATTGTTTTATTCATCCTTGCTAGTGGTGAAACTGGAAGTGAGTCCATGTCGTCCTTCGTGGTAAGCTTTATGTGATTCTCCTGAGTATTTTGTTTTCGAGCTGTGATTTGATACTCCATTGAGATGTGAGTAAGTGAGCGCTATGATTTTGTTAGCCGAGATGAATTAGCGGGAGATCCCTATTGGTATGATATATATTCGACATGTGTTGTAGAGTTGAGGGTGAGACCTCGTGATTCTTTGTGATTTGATATGTTTGGCTGAGTACCGCGGTGGAATTTTTATCAGGACGACATCCTTGTGATTTGTTCATATGCTTTGCTTCTCTCTTGTTATATTGCTTTTGGTAAGTCTGTATCAATAGAGAGTTATGTCTATGGGCTGGTTTGATAGTACCTTTATATATGCTTCTATCTTTCCTACTCAGCCATTCGTTATGTGCTTCTTTAGTTCAGTTTGCAGGATGTGCACCCGGTGGTGTTAGCTGTGACTCGGTGATTTGGGTGTCTAATGGTGAGGTCTTCGTGTTTATTGCATCATTATCGATATTATGGGATTTGGAAACAGAGAGTTCTTCCATGTGTGGGACTAATTGCCAATGTTGAGTTGATTTCGGGCAGTTCTGGTGATCAAAAGTGCTATTGAGCCTATGTGTGATGTGCTATGTTGTGTGGCTGTGCCTTATGGGCGTAGACCTGAGTTGATACAGTTGGTTGAGGCTAATGTCGGACATGATTTAGAATCGGGTCTTTTGGGAATGAGTAGAAAGTGAGGATTATCGATGATGATGAGAAGGCTATATGGTAGTTGTGATGGTGTCATCAGGCTTATGTAGGTTGGGGTGACGTGGGATCACCCGCGGGTGTGTGTTGGAATTGCACAATCAGTGATTAGATGAGTTCAAAGTGAATCTTAGCACGTTCGAGGACGAACGTTTGTTTAAGAGGGGGAGATTGTGATGACCCAAAAGGGTCATCCCGTATATTCTATCTAATTCTTTGTTCTGAGGTCGTGAAAACCTCCTTCTATCTCACCTCGATTTGCATGCGCAGCCCGAACGTGTAGCCGGGAAGCCTTTATGTGAAAAAAACTGATAAAAAGGAAAATTTTGTATTGAAATTTGAATAAATTTGACTTCAGACAACGTTTTTGGTAAACGAACCCGGACCCAGACCTGGACCCGTGATTTGACGGTCCCGTAGGATCCGTAGAAAAATATGGGACTTGGGCGTATGCCCGAAATTGAATTCCGAGGTCCCAAGCCCAAGAAATGAATTTTTAAAGAAAATTATTTTCTGAAAAATATAAAGGATTTTGAAAATTAAATTTGAGGTGAAACCTGTGATATCGGTCCCGTATTATGATTCTGAAGCCCGGTATAGGTTCGATATGATTTATATGTGTTATCTGTGAAATTTGATAAGAAACGGACTTAAATTGATGTGATTCGGACCTTAAATACAAAACTTAATGTTTGTAGATGTTTGAAGAATTTTCATGGACTTTTAGTTTAATTCATCGTGTTAGTGTCGTTTTATGTGGTTTGAAACCTCGAGCGAGTCCGTGTTAGGTTATATGACTTGTGTGTGCTGTTGGATGGGGTCCTGGGGACCTTGGGTACATTTAGGATGCTCATCGGGTGTTATTAGCAGTTGGGAGGCAGCTGAACCATTGCTGGTTCTAGTGTCTCGCACCTGCGGTGGATTTTTCGTAGGTGCGAATATGCAGGTGCGGCGAGGAGCTCGCAGGTGCGGACTTAGCCCAATCCCCCAATCCTCGCAGGTGCGGTGTGTTTTCTGCAGATGCGGAGCTGCGGGTGCGACCATTTGACCGCATGTGCGACCCCAGGCTTTTAGTGGGTTTTCGCACCTGCGATGGTATTTCCGCAGGTGCGGTCCCAGGGGCGCATGTGCGAAATTGCTGGGCAATTATATCAGATCCGAGGGTTTATGTTATTTTCACCATTTTCGAATTAGGGAGCTCGGGAGAGGCGATTTTTGGAGGCTTTTGCACCTGGGTAACTTGGATAAGTGATTTCCATCCTTTATAGATCAATTTCCATGATTCCAATCTTAAATCCAATCTTTAATTTTGAAAATTTTGGGTAGAAAATGGGAAAAAATGGGATGAACTTCATAGACCAAATTATTGAGTTTTGATTGGGTTTTTGACCTCCGATTTGAGAGATTTTCATATGTTTAGACTTGTGAGTGAATGGGTGTCCGAAAAATATAATTTTTACCCGATTCCGAGACGTGGGTCCGGGGAACCTTTTGGGCGAATTTCCTAATTTCGCATATTAGCTTCAGACTTATTAATTATTTTGTTTCCTTTTGATGATATTTACTCTATGCAATCGAATTGTCTAGATTTGAGCCACCCGGAGTTAGGTACTCGTGGCAAGAGCGTGGTATTGAGTTGATTAGCGCTAGGTAAGTATCTTGCCTAACCTTGTGTGGGGAAATACCCCTTAGGATTGAGTCTTCTATGTTGATTCTAGTCCGCGTATGCGAGGTGACGAGTGTGTACTCGAACTTATTTGCAAATAGATTGCCCTTTAGGGATTTTTGGGTCCTTATGTTCCCCGTATATGAATTGAACTTGTTATATATGAATTCCTGATTCCTAATCTCATCTCCTCATGTTCAAGTTAGAAGTAATTGCCTAGCATTCCTTGTTTCTTATATGATCTTAATTGACTTAAATGAAGACTTTATTTTTTCTACCATTATGCTATGTCTTCCTTCGTATGCTGCTTGTTTACTGAAGATTGTTCAAACTGAGTTTATTCGGTGAAGCTAATTGTCTAAGTGAGATTAGTTATAGCTGATTCCCTTGCCGGGATGATTTACTTTCTTGGTTGCGAACTTGAATGTATAGAATCGTTGCTATATTTGTCTTGTTTTCCCCTCGTTATGCTATTCTCTCTTTGTGCTTGGAATTCCTCTCGGTGGCTACTTCTTACGAGCAAGTTTTTACCACTTTTGTGATTAAGTCTTTGTATTGATTTGCTCATCGCACTTTGCATTCGGCCTTGTTTGCTTTCGCGCCGGTTGTGGCAATATATGTTGTTTCTATTGCATTCTTGTTGTTTACCCCCTGTACTGCATCACATATTTAAATTAGGACTACAGACAGAGATCCGGGAGCTTTCCCCCTGTACTGCCTCGCATATTTAAATTGGGACTACAGACAGAGATCCGGGAGCTTTCCCCCTGTACTGCATCGCACATTTAAATTGGGACTACGGACAGAGATCCGGGAGCTTTCCCCCTGTACTTCATTGCATGACAAATTGTGAGTGGCAGACTGAGTTCCGGTAGTTTATGATTGAGGAGATTTGAATCGAAAGATATAAATATATATATTGAAAAATATAGCTGAAAAGCAATTATCTCGAGGAAAAGTTATGTCTAAAGGACTTATTTTCGAAAGTATATTTGAAAAACATTTGTCTTGCAGAATGATGATATTTGAAAGAGCATACTTGGGAAAATATATTTTGAACATCATGTATGTTGATGATATTTGAAAGAGCAGTACTTGGAAAAATATATTTTGAAAATCACGTATTTTGATGATATTTGAAAGAGCAGTACTTGGGAAAATATATTTTGAATATCACGTATTTTGATGATACTTGAAAGAGCAATATTTGGGAAAGTGTATTTGAACACCCCGTATTTGAAGAGACTATGTTATAATGATTTCTCTTTATAAAAATATATAAATATACATCCAGAGAAAGTGTGTTTCAAAGAAGAAATTTCTCTATTCCGAAATGATTGTATATTTAAAGTTTTCAAAATGAACTCACGATTTAAAGGCTTTCTCTCGAAAGTTTGACCAGTTTTATTGATTCATTGGCTAAGGCCTGACGTGAATAAATTGATGTAGTGCTAAGTTACTTGTGTTTTTTTTTTTTTGTAGTTCCCGCCATTTGGATTTCATCCTTTCCATTTTCTTTGCGTATTTCTATTATGTTGTCCGTTGATCGTGATTATTGAATTTTCTTCTGTATTATTCGATCATATCGTTAATTACATTGAGAAATCTTTAGATAGATATTTTGATTTGGTCATTTACTCATCTTGCCTTTTTACTTATTAGACCGGTGGTGTCTTGACTAGTCCTCGTCACTACTTCACCGAGGTTAGTCTTGATACTTAATGGGCACCGCTGTGGTATGCTCATACTACACTTCTGCACATTTTTGTGTGCAGTTTCAGGTTATGGTTGTTGGTAGCTGCGCAGATCGTTGCTGAGGAGACTCAAGGTAACCTGTTGTTGCGTTCGCAGGCTTTGGAGTCACCTTCCTATTTTATTTCTAGTCAACTGTACTTATTTATTCCTAGGCAGTTGTGCTTAGATTTGATAGAAAGATTTCGTAGAGCTTATGACTTGTACTTTCCGAGTTTTGGGAAATTGTAAACTCTGTCAAGAATTCTATTTCGAATTTTTTTTAAAATTCCTTTATTATTGTTGTTGTTCAGTGAAAATTTTAGGCTTACCTAGTCACTAAGACTAGGTACCATTACGATACCCAACGGAGGAAAATTTGGGTCGTGACACTAAATCACTGCTATAAAAAAGTTACATATTCTCTTTAAAAAGGACCTCAAAAATAAGGATCATATAAAAAAAAATCCATAATTTCTTGGGATATTCACAAGGAGATCAAGACATAAAATAATGTCGTGATCAATAGATGTTCGTCTTGATAATCAAATATTTCAAGAAGATGATCCGCACAATGCTCGACTTTCATGGAGATCAAATATATTCCAAGGAAGTACATTTCATACTACATTCGAAAAACATGCTGCTCCAGCCCTCAAATCATTAAGATAATTAGGAGATAAGAATCAAGGTAACAAACAGAATTGTATCCGTATTGTTTATCAATAAAATTATATTTCTTCATATTTATGTTGTGATTGAAGTTTATTTTATTGTATAGCAAAACATTTATTGCAACAGTAAATTTATAAAACCTGATTTTCCTTCATTGAACTTAAAATGCTAATTTGACTTATATAATATATTGGGTGAACGACACAACTACCCACAAAAATAAAACTATTTATCCTTACCTACCCATTTACTTTTCTACCCATCAAACTAATTACCTTTCATACCCATGACAACTTTTGTTGGTAATTTTCTCTTTTTTTTTCCTTTTCATTTTTATTTCTCTGTTTCTTTCCTTTCTTTTCTCCTTAACTTTTTTTTTTCGTTTTCTTCTTATTTTTTCCTTTTTTCTCATTTTTGGTTCATTTAATTGTTTCCCAAGTCACATTATTATTACTATTATTACCATAATTTAATTTCACACTCAATTTTGGCTCCTTCTTTATTTTTTATTTTCTATTTTTTTGGTTATTTCTTGCTCCTTTTCTAATTTCATTTAATTCTTTTTTTCTTTTACTTCCTTTTTCTCTTCATAATCTAATTTCATTTACCTTTTCCTCTTTTTTTTTTATTTCTTCTTTGTTTATTCAATAGGAAAAGAAGATATAGTAAATATTTGTTCACTTTTTTTAATATAACTGGTATAATATACATTGTCTTTTTTTTCTTAATTCACATATTAACTTATACACTATAACTGTGTTCTCTTCTCTTTTTTTGCTTTTATTTTCTTTGTTTTTTTAACTTTATTTATTATTATTCAAATCATTTATTTTTTAATTTTATTTATTATTATTTCAAATCATTTTTTTTATTTTTATTAAAATAACTGTCACAACCCGAAATCCCACCTTCAGGCCGTGATGGCGCCTAACGTTGCACCCGCTAGACAAGCCAACGTGTTAACTGAATTGATTTATTAACAAGTGAAAGTAATAAATACTGACTAGATAATTGAGATAAAATGCGGAAGCTTAATAAAATCTAAATAATAATAGCCAATAACGAAGAAATTCCTTTAAGCACAAAACCCAGAAATGGAGTCACAACCTCACGAACCAGTCTAAGATTTAGCTAAAGACAACAGTTTGAAATAAAATGATATATCTGTCTGGAAACACATAGATGATAGAATGAAAGATAGACAGTGACGCCGAGATCCACGAACGCCTGCGGAACTACCTCGATGTCGTCTGAAATGGACTGAAGGATACTCCCTCTAATGATGTCCGTCGGGTCCGGCTGCGAAATCTGCACAACATAAAGAAGTGCAGGTGTAGCATCAGTACAACCGACCCCGTGTACTGAGTAAGTGCCGAGCCTAACCTCGGCGAAGTAGTGATGAGGCTAGACACGACAACACAATTTACTATACAGTTCCATAATATATACCAAAGAAGGTAGCAAGGAATAATCAATTAAGCACGGTAATACGGGGACAAGTAATGGGGTAACAAGTGAGAAGAAAATACGAATAATTGAACAAACGATAATGCAAACGAACCAAGACAACAAGAAATAATAACTCAAACAAAATGTACACGGCATCACCTTTTATGCTTTTACTCTCATTGTTTAACCAAAGAATTATATCCTTTGACTAAAGCTTATTTTTAAGATGAATACGGGTTACTGATAATCAAGGTAATGAAGAAAAATGAATAATAGAAAATATTGCAGAAATGTAGAAAATCGAAGTTTATTGTATTCGAGAATCAGATGCCTTTACAAGTTGTATTCCCCTTCCTTTATTAGGAGATTCTTATAACGTACGACTCTTGCTATAGTTACTCATTAATGACTAATTATGACATTAATGAGGCGTTACAAAGGATAACGGTAATTGGGGTTCGGTTACATAACGTTCGAGTAATCAATTGTGGGTCCTTGAATCTGCCCGTAGCTTTGTCTAGATTCATTCTGACCGTGACTCTCTCCCGTTTTGATCAAGTTGAGTTTCCTGTGGCTGATCAGTTCGTGGGTTTACTGAA
>ML418598.1:17584-28039 GCA_005239525.1 Nicotiana knightiana | reverse complement strand
CGCTTTTCCTTGAATCATTGTATCCTTCTCTGCACCATAGGCGTCGTTTATCACTTCCATTTAATGCTCATACCACGTGTCCTTTTCGGATTGATTCTACATTTACTCGGCACCTTTTAGGGCTTTTTGAGGCTGCACCAGTCTCTAAGTGACATCTTCAATTATGACTTTTCATCATTATTTTCCTTTTTCTTCATGTTTGATGATTGTCTTCAAGTATAAATACATGTTTTCTTTTCTTTGCTTCCACGAAACACTTTTCTAAATTTTTCTTCTGTAAAGAACTTTCTTCTTCGCCTTTGTAAATATGTCTTCTTCAAACCAACCTCAAAGAATAATAGATCTTGAAAGTTTAACGCCATCTTCTGCTCCGACTAGGAGTCGGAGGGGTGGTAGACTTAGAAGTCTAGGATCCACTCCTTCAAGGGGATCCTCTTCTTCTCAGATAGTTCCTTCTCCTCCCACTAGATCTCCAGTTTCTCCGAGAGTTAGGGTTTCTCGGTCTTTGTCTAGAGGTAGAGGCGAACGCCTTCGTGAGCCTGGAGTCGATGAAATTGTCCCTGCTGAGTTTGTTTTTGCTAGGGATAGTCAAGTTCTTGTAGATCAATCTTCTTCTCTTGATAGTGTCGAAAGATATCCAACCCTTATAACTGGGGGTCAGATTTCCCTTGTTCGTAGGGAATGCTTTTGGAGGTCTGACTTTCCTGTCTATATTCCGAATAGTAACCAAAGAATAACGTCTTACAGGATGGGATATTCTTTTGTTTATACGTATCCTTTCACTTTAGGGTTTAGACACCCCATTGACCCAGTTATAATTGAATTTTGCCATTTTTTCAACATCTGCTTAGGACAAGTTGGCCCACTTGTGTGGCGAGTTATCGCATGTCTTTGGAGTTTAGCTTCTTTAGCCTCGGTTCCTTTTACCTTCAACCATCTTATTCACCTCTACTCTCCTACCTTATTTCGTGAAGGGTTTTTTACTCTGACTGCTAGAAGCAAAATAGTGATGGTAACCCCTGTAGATGATAAGGATAGGAGTTGGTACCTCCGGTATGTTGCTGTACCAACTGTTGGTTTAGTGGGTGAAGAAAATCTTCCCTTCCCTGAGAATTGGAATCACGCACGTGAGTATGCTTTAGCTCACATTTACTTTTTCTTGTTTTGACTTGAGATGTTTTATTAACACCGTGTTTGTTTTTTCTTCTCTCAGCAATCATGAATACTGTTGAGAATGTCTCTGATATTCGTGATTGGGTAGAAAAATTGTTGTCTGTTTATCCTTCAGAAGAAAGATCTTGGAAGTACCTCGCTGGGAGGTATGGTTGGCAAGTAAAGACCCACGGTAAGTGAAGCTCTTGTTCTTGCCTCTTTCCTTACTCGAGTCTCTTTTTTTGTCGTTTAAATTTTTCCCTTTTTAATAGGGTTCTCTGCTCGTGGGGTGTCTACTTCATTTATCCCAAAGATGTCCTTGGCTCAAGCCCAGGAAATTATTGTTGGTTCATCTTCCTCGAAGAGGAAGATTAGTGAGTCTCGTTCCGTAGAAGAAGAAGAGGGTGCTTTAGTGCACAGGCCACGGAGAAGGCGAATGGTTTTAGATGATGAGCTTACAGCCTTAACCTTGCCTTCCGTGTCTGTGATTGAGCCCCCTGTCCTTGATGATGTTTCATATTCCCCTATTCATGAGGGTGTTGATCTTGCTCCTGACGACGTCCCTTTGGCTGTTGTCTTTCCTGCTTCTTTGAGATAAGTTGTTTCGTCTATTCCTTTGGCTATTTCAACTTCTGCTGTTGCTTTGCCTGTAAATTCTTCAACTCTTCAACTCTCTGTGCCTGTTTCTTTGCCCGTGGCTTCTCCAGCTCCTCAACCTTCTGTGCCTGTTGTTGTTCCATCTCTGCCTGCTTCCATGTCTTCCGTTAGGGAAGTAGGGTCTTCTAGCAGAGAGATGCGGCAGGTGGTAGTAGAGGTTCCAGCTGAGGGGAATCTTTTCAAGAAAACGGGTGAGCCCGAAGTGTGGCTCAAGCCTTTGATAGGTCCCTCTGAGAAAGCAAATCTAGCCAGCCACGGTGCTCTTACATGGGCCAATGAGTTCATGCATACTTCTTTGAAGGTATGATGCAAGTTATCCTCTTTCACTCTCGTATATGAAATTTATCATATCTGTTTGGCTTATATCTTGTATATTAACCTTATAGGCATGGAGCTTATGAAGAGTATTTCAAACACGGACCAAGAGACAAGAGAGTTGCAGGCCGATGTTGATAATTGGAGAGCACAATATGATAGCTTAAGGATTGACATGGATGCTTTAGAATAGGAAAGGAGTACCTTGAAGCGGAAGATGAGACTCATGGCAGCAGAATTGACAATGGAGAGGGCTTCTTGCAGTCAGGCTGATAAAGATAAGAGTGTTCTGGAGTCTTCGTTCGCATAGCAGCTGTCCCGTGCCTCAGAGGAGATTAGAAACTTGAAGAACTTGTTTGGGCAGAAGGAGGAATACTCAGGCTAGCTCGTGCAATCACTCACTCGTACTAAAGAAGACCTTCGTAGGGCTTTACAAAAAGCTCAAACTTTAAAGGAGTTGATTGTTCCATTAAGGGCCGCCCATGAAGCTGCGGAAGCGGAGAAGGACGGATTGAGAGCTGAGCTTCAAGTATGGGCAAAGGATTATGAAGATTTGGAAGAGATGGCTGCTGCCGATGTGAGCTGGGCGTATATGATTCTCGCCTTGACACATTGATGGAAATGAATCAAGAGGGTTTTGACCTTAGTGCTGAAATAGCCAAAACTAAGGAAGCCATGGAGAAGGCTCAACAAGGTCATAGCCTCTCTTCTCCTGATGGTGAGATTCCACTGAAGTCAACCCCTCTCTTGAAAAGATTTAGTTAGTTTATTCCTTTTTTTTTCTTTTTCTTTCTATCAATTGGTGGTTACCCCCAGTCCCATCGGGCGTAAATTTGGATTTTCTTAAAGTCCCCAAATGACAACTTAGGGGCACCACAATGTATATAAAAATTTTTATACGGCTAGATATAAGTTAATACTTAGTTTTAGCCGTTTTAATATATAAATGTTAGTTCGACTTTTGTTGAGTTTCTGTTTCACTCTTTAAGTCTTTTGCATCCTTCATTTTTCGAGGTTTTAGTTTTACTTTCGAGTTTTGCATGGGGAATGCTTTAGACTACTCGTACCTTTTTTGTAATAGGCACGGTGTCATATCAAATGTGTGCTTTTTTGTAATAGGCATAGTTTATGGAAGAGGGCCCTTTATAATTGACATGAAGAAGACGTCTCAACTTCATGATAATGCAATAGAGTGATAGGAATTTTACACATGTTTAAGAATGTTTCCAAGGAAAGTTTTTTGTTTGAACTTCCATGACATTTTACATGTGTTTTGTTATCGTCTAAAACTCATGTTTGCAAATGTTTTTGTATAACAAATTTGATATACTCTTGTATTTCGTAACTGTTTTTCATAGGTAACAGTTTTTCGATATTAATACAAGGAAACAACTATTTTTTACTAGTAACAGTTTTTATAAAGATTGGGGTTTTTACCCGCAACTGTTTTGGAAACAGTTTTCTAATAAGTACGAGGGAAATGTTTTCTTATTCGTAACTGTTTTTATTTGATAACAGTTTCTTGAACAAATACAAGGATTTAGATCTTTCATCCATAATTGTTTTATTCGAGAATAATTTTTTGAATGAGTACATTGATTGTCACGCCCCAAACTAGGGGAGGCACGAATGACACTCGATACTGTATTCGATTGAGTTAGCCACTAAACATACTAGCTAACTAAACTGGGGGCCCAACAGACCGGGCAACACAACATCTGAAATACTAAGCCTGGACCGTTAAGGTCATGACCTGAATAACAATAAGCTATATAAACAAAGGTAGACAAGCCAAAATAATAAAGTACTAGCTGGACGACGAGGCCGCGACTGAAGACATATATGCCTACATACATATATATACATGCCAAGCCTATGGGCTGGAGACTAAAAGCTGCAAAAAGAAACCCAGAATATTGTGTCCACAATAGCTTCTAAGAGTGTCATAAGCACTATCAGGACAAGTCCCCAACTATATCCAAACTGTACAACAAAAGTAACCATCTTACAAAATCANCGAGACAAGGCCCCGACTATACCCAAACTATACAACAAAAGTAACCATCCTATGGAAGCTCCAGGAAGAGGTGGAGCTTACCAACTCATAGCTGAACCCCGAAATCCTAGCGGAGGGGTCGATTAGAGTCCCTACCTGGACCTGCACGTACGAAACAACAATGCAGTGTCCCCAGGCAACGGGACATCAGTACGAATAAAAATGTACTGGTATGTAATGCAGAAAGTAGAATAATACATAGGTGATGTAAAAAGGGTAATAGAGATACCACCTAACACTGAAACTCCGATAGCCTCCACGACCGACATCAGATCTCATAGTAATCAAATATGCATGGTATGCTCGTGTAATCGTATGTCGTGAATACATTTTTATTGATGAAAATGCATGACATACCCAATTAAATGCTATCAATGGCGGTCTATCCCGGTAGCTAACCGGTATCATGTTGCCAACCTGTGGCCATCTGTACAATATATATAGTCTTTCGGGCAAATAGGCCCCTTACCTCCGATTATAGCTCGAAGTCCATGCATAATATGCCATGTAATGATATGAAATTTGAATGTACATAATAGGCCATAACAAGAACTTAGCCAATCTTGGCTCATTGGTACTCTTGTTCTCATAATCTCATAATCACCTTCGTATCGCATACAAATGTCTCGGTGAACCTCATATGTTTTTTGAATAAGCTTGAAAACTGAACTCGACTTTTAGAAAGATAACTTAACTCTGAAGATGTTCATAAAAAGCTTAAGGTGTTTCACTTAGTTCATATACCTGATTTCTTGATAATTAGTAAAAGAAAGTATTTCAAAAATCAAGTGTTTTAGTAGTTTAAACATAAAAATTATATTTGAGATTTTTGGAAATCGACGTATCACTTTAGAGATTTTTAAAATACACTTTAACAAGGAAGAAGGACTGATCGCAAATACTAAATGCCTTTATTTTTAAGTCACACAACCCAAAGACGAATAAGAATTCATATATATGGACATATAGTTAAGAAAGCCGACAAAATGACATATATAGATGTCGAATACCCTATTTAACCGAACGAGTAGAATATCAACCTAATAACATCATGAAAATACTTCAGCTACAATCCCAATGCCTTTCACAGAAGGTCTTTCTAGTAATAGAATAGTAAAATATCACATTTGGCGTCTTAGGAATTTCCCAGAATTTGTGCTAAAAGGAAGGACGGAGCTTAGCCTTAACATACCTCTCCAACGAACGTCTGAATGCCTGTAGTTTCTTCATGAAAGTTGTTCCTTACGTCCTAAGATTCGAAAATACTATATATATGCAACTTATACGCACCTATAAACAGTTCATAATTGAGTTTAAGTTGGCAGATTTGCCATGTGATCCTAACTTGACGAAACGTCCATAGAACTTTGTAAAAACGATCATAAAAGAGTCCCAAGATGATTACCTTGGCAAACCAAGTATAAAGCCTGAAGAACCAGCAAGAACAAAAAAATCCTATCTTCCAAAAATAGCTCCAAACACAGCTAATAGAAGGGGGAAACGATTGCAAAGCGTACAGATTGCGTTTCTAGGCACGGGGGCAAACTTTAACGATAGAAATCGTTAATAACGCACCTTAATCACTCAAGAACACTATGGAACCTTCTCTTCAGCTTTCTCACTGTTTTGGGACTAAAAAGAAATGTTTTGGGGTCTTAAAAGTTGAATTTTCCAACTTATACCATTTGTTTGACCAGACCCGGTTCACGACCCGATTTCAGCCTGGACAGTCCGCGGTAAAACAGTCATAACTCTTTACTCCGATGTCGGTTTGATGTGAAGGTTTTTTGGTTGAGAACTAGACTGTAGACCTTTGATTATGTAGGTTGTGGGTCCCATAACTCTTTATATATTGGAGAAATGATCTGATACATTTGATCCAAAGTCTAGAAAAATTTATTAGAGAAATTTACGATAACTTTTGCCGACCTTTATTTCGCATCTTGCTTGACTCCAAAACTTAACATGTGACCAGTGTGATATTATAATACCTCCTAACACATTATTCTTGGCATATTAGACACTCTTAGTCTTATCCCACAGATACAAGTTAACTTAAACCTTCCGAACGCGCGGGGTGCTACCCGAGCCATTTCTTTAACCACGAACCTTCGTTTAAGGGATTCCCTTGACCTAAAGCTTTAGTTTAGTTCCTTGATATTACCACACATTTTCAGTCTTATTCTCCCAATGTTCTATACCCAATCATATATACCTAATATAACAACGCCACGTTACGTATATTACATAAGAGAAGAGAAAAAAACACATGGGGTCTCTCATTGATGATGATATTTTACCCCTAACTATTTTTTGTTACAATAAATTTTAATAAGTATAAAGATGTACATTTCTTTCTCGTGACTAATATTTTGCCTTTCAACCTGAATATGTTCGAAGGTTTTTGCTTTTTGCATTAGGCTTTGTATTTGGATGGCTCTTTTGATTTCTTTCGATTCTGCTCGTGTCACTTGTCTCGTTGGGTAGATGGGTCTTCAGGCTCGAGCTTTTGACTTTCTGATAGTCTTCTTTGCTTCGTCTTAGCCTTCCATACTGTATAGTCCCCCAAGTGTTTGAGCTTTGAAGAATGAAATCTCGAGCACTTGATTATTCCTTCCTTGTGGTCCTTTTCCTGAAAAGGAAAAACATTCCGGACTTGAAGGTATATAGTTTTTTAGATGATGATTGCTTAACCCTTTTAAAACATCCATCAGAAAGTGTAACCCTAGACCGGGAATTGTGTTAGTTCCTCGTGTCTTTGCAGGTCTAATATCATCATTTGGTGATGGGTTAGCTTTGTGCCTATCATCTAACAAAGTTAGTAAAATTTTTAAATGTTCAAAATAAAATCGAATGTGTGATACTTGACGGTGGGTATTATTTTCTTTTAGAAGTAATACTTCTTTAGATGGATGGCGTTCCAGCTTCTTGGTAGAACTCTGCCGTCCATAGCTTCCAACTCATAGGCGCCTTTCCCAGCTATGCCTCGAATTTTGTAAGGTCCTTCCTAGTTTGGATTTAGCTTTCCTGCACCTGCTTCTTTCGTTGATTGAAAGACTTTTTTGAGGACGAAGTCCCCAATCTTAAAGTATCTGAGATGAGCTTTACGGTTGTGATAACGCTCTATGATTTGCTTTTGAGCTGCCATCCGTATCAATGATGCTTCTCTCCGTGGTTCGAGCAGGTCCAGTTTGGTCCTTAATTCGTCGTCATTTTCACCTTCCATGTCTGTTGAGAACCTTATGCTTGGTTCACCAATCTCCACAGGTATTAAGGCTTCTGAGCCATAAACAAGTGCGAACGGAGTTTCTCCCGTGGCTATCTTTGAAGTTGTTTTGTATGCCCATAGTACCACTAGTAACTCTCAGGCCAGTTTCCTTTGGCTTTATCAAGCCTCTTATTTAGATTGTTGATGATGACCTTATTCGTTGACTCAACTTGACCATTAGCCACGGGGTGGTACGACGTTGAAGTGATCCGCTTGATTTGCCAACTGTCGAAGAATTTTGTGATTTGGGAGCCTATGAATTGTGGGCCATTATCACACACGATTTCCTTTGGTATTCCAAAGAGGAATATTATGTTTCGCCATAAGAAGCTTTTAAATTCCTTTTCTCGCACTTGTTTGAACACTTCTGCCTCTACCCATTTTGTAAAATAGTCGGTTAGCACGAGTAAAAACCGTACCTGTCCTTTAGCTGTGGGAAGAGGTCCCACTATGTCCATACCCCATTTCATGAAAGGCCATGGGGATATTATTGGATGTAATAATTCCGCTGGTCGATGCATGTTATTGGCAAACCTTTGGCATCTGTCACATTTGGATACAAAATTCTCGGCTTCTTCTTCCATCTTAGGCCAATAGTATCCAGCTCTGATTAGTATTTTCACTAAGGATCTCGCCCCTGAGTGATTTCCACAGTGTCCTTCGTGGACTTCGTTCATCACAAATTCTGTTTGGTTAGGTCCGAGGAAATTTAGCTAGGGGTCCTCCGAACATCTTGCGATAAAGTGAGTTGCGAATAAGGCAGTACCATGCAGCTTTGCGGCGAAGTGCTTGAGATGCTTTCCTGTCTTCAGGTACGGTGCCATTCTGCAAAAAATTAAGAACTTCGGTTCTCCAGTCCCAGGTTAGGTAGTTGAAAGTTACCTTATTCATGTCCTGGTCTATTATTGAATGAAATAGTTGAACGACAATTGTATTGTCTTTGTTCATTACTTCCGTGACTGCTGTGAGGTTAGCTAGTGCATCTGCTTTTGCATTTTCCTCTCTAGGCATTTGCATTACCTTCCATGTTTTGAATTGTCTCACGAAATCTCGTGCTTTTTCAAGATACTGTTGCATTCTAGTCTCTCGAGCGATGTAAGTCCCCTGTATATGATTTACTACCAGTTGGGAGTCGTTGTTGATCACAATTTTCTCGATTAAGATCTCCCGTGCGAGTTCAAGCCCCGCAATAATAGCTTTGTACTCTGCTTCATTATTAGTGATATGATAACACTTTATAGCTTGCCGTGTCTTTTCACTCGTGGGTGATATCAATACTATGCCTAAGCCGGAGCCCTTTATATTTGAAGAACCATCGGTGAACAAGGTCTATAGGCCCGGATTAACACCGTTAAAGAGTTGTAACTCTTTTTCTACTTCAGATACAATGCTATTACTAAAGTCAGCAACAAAATCAGCTAGTATTTGAGACTTAATTGCAGTCCTAGGCTGATAGATTATTTCATGCTCACTTAATTCTATGGCCCACTTGGCTAATCTTCCTGACAATTCCTGTTTATGCAGAATATTTCTTAAAGGATATGAGGTCACAACGGTGATTGGGTGGCATTGAAAATAGGGTCGTAATTTTCTAGATGCCATTATTAAAGCTAAGGCTAACTTTTCCAGATGTGGATATCTAGTCTCAGCATCTAGCAAAGTTTTACTTACATAATAGATAGGTGATTGTTTACCTTTTTCTTCTCTTACCAATACTGCACTTACAACAATTTCTGAGACAGCCAGGTAGATGTACAATCTTTCCCCTTCTTTTGGCTTTGAAAGCAGTGGTGGTTTCGATAGATAAATCTTCAGGTTCTTGAGGGCTTGCTGACATTCTTCAGTCCATTCGAACTGATTCTGCTTTTTGATAACTGAGAAGAATTTAAAACTTTTTTCAGAAGATTTAGAAATAAACCGACCCAAAGCTGCTATTCTCCCTGTCAGTCTTTGAACTTCCTTTTTATTTGTTAAAATATCAGGTATTTCCTCTATAGCTTTAATTTGAGCGGGATTTACCTCTATTCCTCTGTTTGATACAAGGAAACCCAAAAATTTACCTGATTGCACTCCAAAAGCGCATTTCTCTGGATTTAACTTCATATTATACCTGCGTAGAATATCAAAAGAAGTAGAGAGATGCTGTAAATGGTCTTGTGCTTGTGTTGATTTACCCNAAAGGCATAACTTTATAACAGTAAGTCCCCTTGTTTGTAATGAAGGAAGTTTTTTCCTCATATGAGGGATTCATTTTAATTTGATTATAACCAGAATATGCATCTAAAAAGCTCAATAATTCATGACCTGCTGTGGCATCAATCGTTTGATCTATATGTGGCAATGGGAATGAATCTGGGCATGCTTTATTCAAGTCAGTATAATCTACGCATACTCTCCACTTGACATTCTTTTTAGGTACTACCACGGTGTTTTCTAGCCAGTTAGGGTACGTTACCTCGCGTATCGAACCAATCTTCAAGAGTTTCTGTACCTCTTCGTCGATCACTTGGTTCTTGAATGTTCCTTGCTTTCTTTTCTTCTGCTTAACAGGTATGAAGTATAGATCTTCATTTAGTTTATGAGTCATCACTTCTGATGGGATGCCTGTCATATCTGAGTGGGACCACGCAAAGCAGTCTGCGTTAACCTTTAAATAATCAATTAACTTAACTCTTCGAGCGGGGCCTAGCCTCGTGCCTATATACATTTTCTGCTTAGGATTTTGTTCAGATAATGGAACAGCTACGAGCTCCTCCGTAGTTGTTTTGATGTGCTCAGCTTCCTCCAGTTCACGAATGACGTCCGATCTGGAATCTGTTTCTGTGTGGTATAATATACCTTCCGTGGTAACTTGATTTTCCTTCTCGTAAGTATTTTCTTTCGTACCTGTTTCAGTAATAATACCTTCCGTACCTATTTGGGTAGTAATTCCTTCCATGCTTGTTTGGGCTGTGTTACCTACTTGGGAGATTCCCTTATCTCGTAATTCTTCCACCTCTATTTTCTT
>ML418598.1:6353-17443 GCA_005239525.1 Nicotiana knightiana | reverse complement strand
AATGACTAATTATGACATTAATGAGGCGTTACAAAGGATAACGATAAATGGGGTTCGGTTACATAACATTTGAGTAATCAATTGTGGGTCCTTGAATCTGCCCGTAGCTTTGTCTAGATTCATTCTGACCGTGCCTCTCTCCCGTTTTGATCAAGTTGAGTTTCCCGGCTGATAAGTTCGTGGGTTTACTGAACCGTGCCTCTTTGTACCGTACCTCTTCAAATAATCACATCCAGCTGTCACGTTTTCCTGTGTCCAAGTGACTAGTTGAGTTGTCAAAAGCTGGCTTACGTGTGAAACTCGTTTTTACCAATACACTCATCCTCACAATGCAATGCGTAAATGAAAGTAATATAAATAATGGCACGGCATCACCCTTCGTGCTTTTACTCTCGTCCTCACAGTGCAATGTATAAATGAAAGCAATATAAATAATGGCACGGCATCACCCTTCGTGCTTTTACTCTCGTCCTCACAGTGCAATGTATAAATGAAAGCAATATAAATAATGGCACGGCATCACCCTTCGTGCTTTTACTCTCATCCCCACAATGCAATGCGTAAATGAAAGTAACATAAATAATGGCACGGCATCACCGTTCGTACTTTTACTCTCTTCCTCACTATGCAATGTGTAGATAAAAGCAATGTAAGTCATGGCACGGCGTTACCCTTCGTGATTTTACTCTCTTCCTCACTATGCAATATATGAAATGAATGAGATGAATACATGGAATCTCCCTTCGTGTTTTACACTCTTCCTCACCCAAATAAGCAAAAGAAATAACAACTTGGCAAGGAATTCAACAATATGAAATTCATTTCAAAACAACCCAGCAAGGGGAAGACATCAACCAAAATAATAACAATGCCCGGCAAGGGACTCAGCTATAACCAATCTCTTACAAGTACATAATGTAATGAATTGAGTTCTCAACTGAAGTATCATATCACAAGTACTTAAACAGATGTTCTCAACAATTCAACAACTTTATAAAGGAAACCACTTCAAAGCACAATAATTATCGGAATAATAACAGGTAATTCACCAATTAGACTCACGGGCATGCTTGACAAACAATGTATAGGTACTCGTCACCTGACATATACATTGAACATGATAATACAAGTAGCACATACGACTCAATACCTATTCCCTTACTAAGGTTAGGCCAAACACTTACCTCGACTCCAAAAATGCAAATCAAGCCTTTAGCACTGCTTTCCCTCTTGAATCCAACTCCGAAAGGATAATATCTAGACATAATTGACTTAATAACATCAATAATTATTCAATAACTCAATCCCAAAGCCTAATTATACATTTCCCATCATTCTTCTAAAAATACCAAAATTCGACCTCGGGCCTGCTCGGTCCAAACACGAGGTTCGGACCAAAACCCGATCACCCATTCCCCTACGATTCCGAATATACAATTTGTTTCGAAATCCAACCCCAAAATGAGGTCGAATTCCCAAAAATTGGAAAAGCCCTAACTATACCCAGAACCCCCAATTTCTACATTGATTTCATGCTTCTAGGCCTAGAATCTAGTGATTGATGAAGAGAAATGAAAGGAAATGAAGTTAAGAGCACTTACCTATGAAGCTATGGAGGAAAGGTCTCCCAAGGATCGCCCAAGAAGAGTAGGGAAGAAGAAGTTTGGAAAAAAATGGGTGTAATCCCGTAACTATTCTGTTTTTAGGCTTTGGAAATAACTGGACGAAAATAGCCTCCGCGATCACGACAAGTGCCCTGCGATCGTAGAGGGTACTGGGTTATTGACTTACGGGATCGCGAGACGAAGTATGCGATCGCAGAGAGGACGGGACACGGACCTACGCGATCGCGTCCTAACGTCAGCGATCGCACTGAACAATTTCTACCCAGCCCCCAACCCCACATGAGACTTATGCAATCACAAACGTAGGATTGCATTCGCGTAGAGCTTAAACCCCAAAGCTCCGCGTTCGCACCCAGCTCCTTCCGATCGCGCAGAGAAAATCAGCCACCCCGTCCAATTGCACATCGCGATCGCGTGCACTACACGCGATCGCAGAGAAGAAAAAAAAAAGCTGGACACTCGATACAGCCTAAAACATCAGAAATTTCCTAAGTTTAGCACCCCGACACCAACCTAAAACTCACCCGAGCCCTCGGGGATCAAAATTAAATATACGCACGACTTCAAAATCATCCTACGGGCTTATTCAAGTAATAAAACCACCAAGATAACATCAAAAATAATGAATTAAACTCCAAAATCTATAGAATTTTCTCAAACTTCATAAACTTCTAAATTTTTAAATTTTGATCTGAAACACGTCAAACCAATTCCGTTTCTTACCAAATTTTACAGATAACTCATATAACACATATCGAACCTGTTCCGGGCTCCGGAACTATAATACAGGCCCGGTAACACAGATTGCACATCAAAGTTTATTTTCAAAAGTCTTTATTATTTTCAGAAAACAATTTTCCTTAAAAATTCATTTCTTGGACTTGGGACTTCGGAATTCGATTCCAGACATACGCGCAAGTCCCATATTTTCCTACGGATCCTCCGGGACCGTCAAATCACGGGTCCGGGTCTGAGTCCGTTTACCAAAAATATTTACCAAAGTCAACTTTATTCAATTAATTATCATAAATTCAACTCTTTAGCACATTTGCACATAAAGGCTTCCCGGCTACGCGCCCGGGCTGTGCACGCGCATCGAGGAGAGTTTTAGCGGAGGCTTTCGAGGCCTCGAACCACAGTTTTAGATAAAGTTACACAGGATGACCTTTTGAGTCATCACAATAACTTACTTTAGCAAATAGTATATCACAAATAATATATTAGTAGCAGTTGAAGTATATTACTGCAGTATGGTATAACATCCACATGCTATATATCATTTACTGACATGGTATATGACATCGAAAACTTTGTTAGAAAATTAAAAAAAGGACTCATAATTTTTTTTTGAACTATTAATAAAATACCAAATTTAATTGTATTGTTACATTATATCATATACTATAATAGATTATTTTGTGCAATAAATTATATACTATTGAATTAATACTATGTGCAAATACGATATATAGTATGTTATTTTGGTATATAGTATAAAATAGTCTTTTTCGCTAGTTCAACCTAAATTTCAAAAATCTACTCAAGAGTTTCCAGAAAATTTACTCAAAATTTAGCCACAAACCTCCAATCAAATATTTTAAACTAAATATTTTGGTTTAAGAAAAAACAAACATGAAAACTTCATTGAGAAGAAACTCAATGAAAATTTCAAAAAATTCTAAAATGACCAAATTGTAATGGTATAATATTGCGTTATATAGTAAGAGTATATCGTTGGAATGAACCGTATACCAAAATAGTATATAATATATCATTTTAGTATACAATACAAATTCTTCTTCGTCAGTTCAATGCAATTAATTATACACTATTAAATTAAATATTATATACAAAAATATAGTATGTTATTTTGGTATATAGAGCATTGCTTCATTCCTTAAAAAAAATTAGTGGTATACAAAACTCAATGAAAAAGCATTAGAACTTTGCTGAAAAGTTTTAAAAAAACTCAATGAAAATTTTAAAATATTCTAAGCTCAAATTGTAATAGTATATTGTTACGTTATATAGTATACTATAACAACATATCGTTGGAATGAACTGTATACCAAAATGATATATAGTATATTATTTTGATATACAATACAAATTCATTTTCGCTAGTTCAACGCAATAAGTTATACACTATTAAATTGAATATTATATACCAAAATAGCTTATAGTATGTTATTTCGGTACAAAGAGGATTGGTTTATTCCTTAAAAAAAAATAGTTATATACTGTTGTAATTAATTATATACTCTTGATTAATTATTGTATACCAATGTGGTACACAATATAATATTTTGGTCTACAGTACAAATCTATCTTCTTTGGTAGTTCAACTCAATTTCAACCCAAATTTAAAAATCTACTCTAAAATCTCCACTAAATAGACTCAAATTTTAGCCACAAACTTACAAACAGATATCTTAAACTAAATATTTTGGTTTAAAAAATAAATAAAAAGCATGAGAACTCCGTTAAAAAGTTAAAAAAGAACTCAATTAAAATTTCAAAAAATTCTAAAAGGCCCAAATTGTAGTAATATATTATTACATAATATAGTATACTGTAACAATATATGGTTGGATTGAACTGTATACCAAAATGGTATATATATATATATCTATATATTATTTTGGTATACACTACAAATTCTTTTTCGCCAGTTCAGCGCAATAAATTTTACACTACTGAATTAAATATTAGATACCAAAATAGCATATAATATGTTATTTTAGTATATAGATGATTGATTCATTCCTTCAAAAAATTAGTAGTATACTTTTGTAATTAATTATTTACTTCTGAATTAATTATTCTATACCAATACGGTGTACAATATAATATTGGTATACAGTAGAAATCTATCTTCTTTACTAGTTCTACTCAATTCAACCCAAATTTAAAAATTTACTCTAAAATCTCCAGTAAATTTAATCTTTTTAATTATTATAACATCTTTAGCAAATTTTTCTTGTGAAAAAATTACAAAAAAATGGAGTCACACTTTAGATTTTAAATTATTTTGATATACAAAAGAATAAGAAAATTTATAAAAACATATTTTCTATTATTTAGATTTTAATAAAAGGCTAGTTATTTTAGTTTTTTTAATTACTTCTTGTTGAAATCTAATTATTTATTTATATATTTTTACGAGTCTAAAAATTAATAAGATATTGTATCTATTTTTATTTTCGATATAGGAATCTTGACAGAGTTTACAATTTTTCAAAACCCGGTAAATACAAGTCATAAGCTCTACGACATCTTTCAACCAAATCTAAATACAATTGTCTAGAAACAATAAGTACAATCGACATAAACAGGAAGGTGACTCTAAAGCCTGCGAACGCAACAACAGGTTTACCTTGAGTCTCCTCATCAACGATCCACGCAGCTAATAACAACAATTACCTGGATCTGCACACAAAAATGCGCAAAAGTGTAGTATGAGCAGACCACAGCGGTGCCCAGTAAGTATCAAGACTAACCTCGGTGAAGTAGTGACGAGGACTAGTCAAGACTCCACTGGTCTAATAAGTAAAAAGACATAAATGTACAAATGACCGAAACATAATATCTATCTAAAGATTTTTTTGTTATTGATATAACTAACAGTACGATCGAATAATACGGAAGAAAATTCACTAATTACGATCAATGGACAACATAATAGAAATACGCTAAGAAAATGGTAAGAATGCAAGCCAAATGTCGGGAGTCACAACCCAATAAAACACTAGCAACTCAGCACTGCATCAATTTATTCACATCAAGCCTTAGCCAATAAACTCAATAAAGCTGGTCAAACCTTCGAGTGAAAACCTTTAGATCGTGAGTTTATTCGAAAGCTTTAAAGATATAATCCTTTCGGAATGGAGAAATTTCTTCTTTGAAACATACTTTCTCTGAATGTATATTTATATATTTTTATAAAGAGAGGTCTTTAAAACATAGTCCTTTCAAAATACCTGGTGTTCAAATATACTTTCCCAAATACTGCTCTTTCAAATATCATTTTTCTGCAAGCCAAATACTTTTCAAATATACTTTCGAAATAGAAAGTCCTTCAGACATAACTTTTCCTGGAGATAATTGCTTTTCAGCTATACTTTTCAACATATATATATATATATNTATTTTATATATATATATATATATATATATATATATATATATATATGATAAAACCAACGGAATTCAGTCCGCAACTCAGAATTTGTCATGCAATGTTGTACAGGGGGAAAGCTCCCGAAATCTCGTCCGTAGTCCCAATTTAAATATACGATGCAGTACAGGGGGGAAGCTCCCGGTTCTCCGTCCGTAGTCCCAATTTAAATATGCAATGCAGTACAGGGGGAAAGCTCCCGGATCTCCGTCCATAGTCCCAATTTAAATATGCAGTGCAGTACAGGGGGAAGCTCACGGATCTCCGTCCGTAGTCCCAATTTAAATATGTAATGCAGTGCAGGGGGAAAGCTCCCGGATCTCGGTCCGTAGTCCCAAGTTAAATATGCAATGCAGCTACTGAGGAATACAACCAGATTGCGACAGAAACAACATACATCACAGGCGCAAAAGCAAACAAGACCGAATGTAAAGTGCGATGAGCAAATCAATATAAAGACTTAAATCACAAAAATGGTAAAAACTCACTCATAAGAAGTAGTCACTGAAAGGAATGCCAAGCACAAAGAGAAGCAACATAACGAGGGGAAAACAACGCAAATATAGCAATGATTCTATATATTCAAGTTCGCGACTGATGTTTAGGTAAAAGTATATAGATTTCTATGCATATCGCCTCATATTTTACTTTTGTTTGGTGAATTTTAGATGTTAAATATGATGATTTAAATTAATTTGAAGTGTTTTTATGTTTAGGAATGATTCAGGATAAATTGGGGGCGAAACGCGCGAAATTAAAGTCAAAACAGACGAAATCGGGAAATCGGCAATTTTGGGTGCCACAGGTAGCGCCCAGCCCCACCTGTGGAGCTGTGGGCAGTAGCTAAATATGGGGTAGCTCCCGGCGCTATCCAGGGCGCCGGTGACGAGAATTTTGTCCTATTTTACCCGAGACACGATTATTTCGGCCCTAAACCTACCCAACACGTATAAAGCAAGTCTAAGCTTATTTTTGAAGGGGTGGATGCCACTTTGGAGGAAATATACACACGGGATCATTGGAAGTGAAGGATTCTCAATTTTCTTCATCTTTTTCTAGTATTTACAATTTATGCAACACTTATGCGATTGCTTGATTTTAGCATGAGTGGCTAAACACCGATTGTTCTTGGGTTGTGATTTAGCCATGAATATTTTTATTCGATATTAGTTTNTTAGGTTCTATATACTATCTATGTTATGCTTGGGAAAGCCGTATATAGATTAGAGAAGAATTGAAGAGAGCGCGATCTTAACCCTTCAGGGGAGCGGATTTGTGGTTAGGATAGGAATATACCTAGTCACCGTGCTTAATTAAACATCGTAATCTTAGTGCGTTCTAATAGATTAATTTCATAGGAATATAGGCGTTAATCTATTGAGAATAGGCGAGTAGTGCTTCGGGAGAAGGCTATGAGAGCGTTTATCGATTAATTAGCAACCATGAGTGAATTATATGAAAGAGAGAGTTAATTAGAATGCAGTACGAGTGGTGAATCGATCACAACCCTGGAATATTTGTCTCTATTGAATACCCAACAATCAACTCGTTACTTGATAATTAGTTATTTCTTAGAATCGTAGTATAACATAGTCACATTATTGGATTTTTATTTTGGCTTGATTAAATGACAATTATAGTGAATTGTGAGTAGTCTACACAAGTATCTGTGGATTCAACATTCTATTTATCATTATATTACTTGTACAACCACGTATACTTGCGTGTACGTTTGAGACCAACAAGTTTTTGGCGCCGTTGCCGGGGACTTGAATATAGACTACTTTCTAGTTTTTGCTTTAATTGTTTATTTTATTGAGTCTAACGTCACGTGATTTTTGCTCTAATCTCAAGAACTTCGATTGAATGCGTAGGGTCAGAAGCCAGGACAGACTTGACGACTTTGACCCCGAACCTGAGAGAACATTTCACAGGAGGTTGAGAGAAGCAAGGGGTACAAACAATATTCAGGACCTCATCCAATTTCTTTTGAACATGGCAGAGGAACAACACATGGTTGTTCACGAGGTAGCAATGCCCAGTATTGCTAATGTTACCTCCAGCATTGTGAAGCCCAGAATCGCTAGGAACTTTGAGCTGAAACAGAGCATGATCCAGCTACTTCATGCAAACGGCAGTTTTTGGGTCTTCCACATGAGGATCCACAGCAGCACATTCTGAACTTCTTGGAAATTAGTGATACTTATATCCATAATGGGGTCACGCCAGATTATGTGAGGCTCACTCTTTTCCCATTCTCTCTATTGGCGAAGCAAAGCGATGGCTGAAGGCAGAACCAGCTAATTCCATTACAACATGGAACGACTTGGCGAGAAAATTTCTGGCAAGGTTCTTCCCTTCAGGAAAGAATGCAAAGATCAGGAGTGAGATAGTCTCCTTTAGACAGAAAACGGGTGAATCTTTATATTCAGCATGGGAAAGGTTCAAGGGGCTACTCAGAGACTGCCCTCATCACAATCAGACAAACGAGGTGTTAGTTCACACTTTCATTGAGGGGCTCCATCCCCAAACAAAAATTGTGGTAGTTTGAAGCAGCTGGAGGTCAGGTATTGGAGAAGAATTAGATGAAATATTTGCATTATTGAATAAATTCTCCAAAAACAATCCAGACTGGCAAGGTGAGATGGGAAGGAATGTGGTTCAAAAGTCACCAGGGGCTCTTGAACTAGATGTTGTCTCAGCATTGTCAGCTCAGATCTCTACATTTACTAACAAAGTCAATCAGATGAACCTGATCATTAACAAGCAACAGTCTCAACCACTACAACAGGCCCAACCAGTGCAACAAATTTAGGTATTTTGTGAAGTCTGTGGAGAGGGTCACATGAGCAATCTATGCCCAGCAAATCCAGAGTCTGTATATTTTGTGGGTAATGTAAATCGAGGCCAAACAAATCAGTATGGGGACACTTACAATCCCAACTGGAGGAACCACCCAAATTTCTCTTGGGGTGGAAATCAAGGCAATCAGAATCAATATCGGCCTCAAGCACCTCAACAACAATACAGACCACCTCAGGCTGAACAACAATCAGCTAGTCTTGAGCAGATTATGAAGAGAATGATGAACGACCAACTTGCTTTCAATCAGAAAATAATGGCTGATCACCAGGCCCAAGCAGCAACAATGAGAAACTTGGAACGTCAATTGGGGCAACTTGCCAGTTCCCAAAATACCAGACCAGTAGGAGCTCTTCCTAGTGATACTGAGCCTAATCCTAAGGCTCAAGTCAATGCAATTACCTTGAGAAATGTAAGAATACTAGAAGAAGCTCCAAAAGCAAAGAAAAATACAGCTCACCCTGAAGGAGAATTAGTTCCCAAGCCAGTTGAGGGGAATGAGAAAGATGATAAAGGACCTGAGCCAGTAATTGAAACAAGGACACCACCTCCGTTTCCATAAAGACTGCATAGGCAAAAAGATGATGCTAAGTACAAGAGATTCCTAGATATGTTGAGCCAAGTGAGTGTGAATTTGCCTTTGGTGGAAATTTTGCAAGAAGTGCCTAAGTATGCGAGGTATCTCAGAGATATTGTGGCAAATAAACGAAGACATGCAGAGTTCGAAACAGTTGCACTTACTGAAGAGTGTAGTGCCAGAGTTCAGAGTAAACTTCCTCCTAAGTTGAAGGATCCTGGGAGTTTCACAATTCCTTTGTCTCTTGGAAAACAAGAAGTTGGTAGAGCCCTGTGTGATTTAGGGGCTAGTATAAATTTGATGCCATCTTCTTTGTTCAAGAAACTCGGATTGGGGGTTCTTAGACCTACCACAATCACTTTACAGTTAGCAGATAGGTCGCTAATTATGCCGGAAGGAATTATTGAGGATGTGCTAGTTCGAGTGGGAAAGTTTATTCTTCCTGCTGATTTTATTGTGCTTGATTACGAGGTAGATGAGGAAGTGCCCATTATTTTAGGGCGACCATTCTTAGCTTTTGGTGGAGAAATTATTGATGTGAGGGCAGGGAAGTTAAAAATGAGAGTTGACAATGAAGAGGTCACTTTTAATGTGTACAAGGCACTTAAACTCCCAAAGCATTATGAGTACCTGTGCATGATTACTGTGGTCGACATGAAGGGGATAGAGTAGAGTCCTTATGTGAATGGCAGTGATCCAGAGGAGGTGGTGTTGCAAGCTGAGATGTGAATGGCAGTGATCCAGAGGAGGTGGTGTTGCAAGCTGAGGGTGTAAAGATAATTGAGAAAAGAGCCAGAGATGAAAAAGGAGACCCATTAAGAGCGGGCAAAAAGGCTAGGCTTCATGGGAGAAAGAAGAAGAGAAAGCGCACAGCCTGAGCAGAGTAGCAGAGTCGTGCCATGACTATAAATAAGGAGCTTGTTGGGAGGCAACCCATCCTGTATATCTATTATGTTTTTAATTTTTTTTTTTTTTAGTTTCGAGTTTTGTGTTGTTTTTATTTTACAGAGTAGGGGAAGTCTGAGTATCCAAAGTTGAAGCTGAGGGGCATGTTTGAGCTTAAGTGTGGGGTCATCCCGACTCTAAAGATTGAGAATCATGTCCGAGCTAGGACAGAGAGGGTCTCAGGGAGTATTTCTCACCCTTGTTTTAATATTTTTTTTGTGATCATGCATCGAGGACTATGCATAACATAAGTGTGGGGTGGGGAAACTACTTTCTGAAGTGAAGTGCAATTGTATAAAATTATTATTTTTTAGTTAAGAAACGAAAAGAAAAAATAAAAAAATAGAAAAATCTCGGATCTTTCCCAACGATGGATCTGTTGGACAATTTTCTTGAGAGAAAAAGTCCGATTTAAGAACGCCAAAAAGATTTTTATTTTTTGTAGGATAGTTAGGTAGTATCCCTTGGTTTTTCTTTGGGCAACGGTTCTTTTCCAAGGGTGTAGCTCGAACCGGGCATTTTAAAATTTTTTTTTTTTGAATAGTTAGGAAGAAACTGAGTAACTTAGAAATACCCATTGACATGTTCGGTGTCGGCATATTAGGTTATGACATACATTCTACTTTCCCTTATATTGGGTTTGACATGTGAAGCCTGAGTAAAAATAAATAGCCTATTTTGTGACGCCTTAGCTCAGTTGCTTGACTTGTATGCCACATAGTGTGACATTGCTTAATTCTCTCAATTATGTGCGCTTGCTTGACTTGAGAGTGAACAAAACCGTTGTGATTGAGTCATGTGCAATGTGTGAGTGAGGTTTAGTGAATTTCTATGATGTCCTGTGTAGTCTAGAACTTGCCCTGTGTGTTAATCGAAGCGAAATTGTAGGTTATGCTAGTCTAGG
>ML418597.1:0-82764 GCA_005239525.1 Nicotiana knightiana | reverse complement strand
GCATCACAAAGTTCGGAGATATTGTTGCAATTAAGCCCTCAACCATGTGGTTACTACTCCTAACAATTTAAAACTACGTATACCCGGTTCAACTAAAAACCCTTGGAAAGGAACCGTGGTCCAAAGAAAAACCAAGGGGGAATTACTACACTACCTAAAACAAAAATCTTTTTGGTATTTTCTTTAGACTTACTTCCCTCAAGAAAATTGTCTAATAGATCCATCGTCGGGAAAAACTTAATTTTTATTTTATTTTTTTATTTTTGTAAAAAGATAAATTATCTCATTAATCTAACATAACTAAAATAGCATAGAAAGTCACCAGACAATCTCCTCACCCCACACTTAAAATTTTGCATTGTCCCCAATGCGCACCCATAAATACAAGAGGGTAAAAAAAACTCCCTGGTAGGCCAAAGGCCGAAACACTAGCATCTTATGGGGTACTCAGACTTCTCCTAGGCCTGGTCCTTCCTGTGGGTACCTCACATTTAGTTCCAACCATCTGGTTTGCTGTTGCATCCTTCCAGTGGCTTTGCGTTCCACGCTCCTAAAAAAATTTCAAAAAATTTGACACTACAAAAATAATACAATTAGAAAAATAAAATAAAATAAAGCAGTAAAGCTGGGTTGCCCCCAACAAGCGCTTGATTTAACGTCGCGGCACGACGTGAATCACTTTCTGCCTCTACTTCGAACTTATGAATTGAGCCCCCAATTTGGCATCAAGTTTTCGGTTATGCTCTAAGGGTGGTGGAACAAATATAATTGGCCCAAGCAACCATTGTACTATTTTACACTTCTTCGCATTTAGATAAGGTATGTAGTCCTGTCTTTCTAGCAAGAAAAAATTCAGAATGTAGCATGTTGTTCCTCATTCTTTAACTCCTCAATTGGCTCAGATGACTCTATTTTCATATCATAATCCAAGCACAATGTGGAAAAAAAAATTTGGAGTGAGGACCAATGCGCTCAAACACATGAACTTCAGGACTTTCAACATCCTCAACATCAATCACACTAGAGTCGATTAAATTTGAATCCTCAACGTCCCTGGTTGACTCTAGTATTACTTCTTCAACATCAGCATCCTCAAATTCTAGTTGGTTAGAGTGTTGGGTTTCTACTTTGGACCCCTCCATTTTGGCACCTCAATTTCCATCTCTAATGTACACTGCTCGGCTACTATCCATAATATTGGCATATTGAGCATTAAAAGCTTCAACTAGTTGACTCGTTTGAGCCTCCAAGTTGCGAATAGTTTCATCTTGCCTTTGTACCCGCAGTTGTAACTCCTCCTGTTGTTCCAAAATGCACTTCATCATATCCTCGAGCCTTTTCAGGTCATCATCACTGGGTTCTTTGTTTCTATTAACTTCACAAGAAAAAGAAGAAACATCAAACTAAGGGGTTGGGGGAAGATAAGAAATATAAGCACAACCATAAAAGTGACCATCTTGACCACCACAAATATCACACACATTCCACACATAAGATTGAGTTGGTGCACATAACTCGCTCTCGGGAATATTTTGATAATTTTGCTCTGGGTGGTTTCCTTCATAATATGCATAACGAGGATCAAAAGTAGAATTACTAACATCTAAACTCTCATAATTCCATGATGCCATGTTTTTTTTTCAAATTAACAAATACAACTAAAATAAAGAAAATAAAAATCAAATACAAAAAAAAAAAAATTCAAACTTGAAACCTAGTAATATGTACACCTACAACTACATTTGATAATACCGTTAATTCCCCGACAACGACGCCAAAATTTGATCACGCTCAACTATGTCTAATAAAAGACTAAGCGGGCGTTGCAAATATAATCCGGGGTATTATGCCCAGAGTCGATCCCACAGGGAGTTAACGTATCAAGCAAGCTGTCAGCATACTAAACTGTCACTTGTAGTTGTTTAAACTACCACAACTGAATGAAAATATTAAAATTGAAGATTAACTACAATAAGGTGTAAACAATTGTAATAAAGANNTGTTGTTCAAACAACTACCTAAATATGCACTCTCTCTCAAGTAGATACATAATAAATAGGCACAGCTAATTGATGGCCATTCAATTAACTACAACAAGAACGTAGTTGAACAAATAGAGAGTAATCAACCAATCAGAACTATATTAATAACACAATAAGTTCATCCCCCAACGGGTTCCACCAAAACCCTAGATTAAAGAAATTAGCTAAACATGTTCATAAGAATCAAATCCAAAATAACTTGCATAATTAAACTACAAAGTAATGAATAAAAGCTGTACAAATCGATGTTTTACTTCTCTTCAATGGCTTCCTCTCTCCGAATTCCCTTTTCAAGTTGTGTTTTGGGGTCTATTTATATGTTTGGGATAAACCCTAAACGTGTAGGAGACTTCTATTCCAACCGGGAAACACTTAAACTCTTCAAAAATCGGAATTGACCGGAACATGGGCCTGGCGTTTGGGCCCTGGCGCGTGGCTAACGCCAGGCTGAGGCAGGCGTTTCAGCTCTAACGCCTGGCTAACGCCAGGCAGGGTCAGGCGTTTCAGCTATGGCGCCCGGCTATAGCCCGGTGCACTCCTCCTCGCCTCTTGAGCGTATTTTCGATGTATTTGCATCCATTTAGCTCGGTTTCCATCTCCAATTCACCTATACATGAAATAGACTCCATTATGCACATAAAAAGTGTATTTTTATCATTAACGCACATAAAATGTAAGGTATATAACATGTTAAACTATGAATTCTAGCCTCACATCATTTATCATCATCAAAAATGGGGAATTTGTTGACCCATGTCACTGCATAGTTTTGAACATTGACAAAAGGCTGACAAGTTGAACCAGGTCCATCAGAGCACACATACTTGACCTGACGAGTTGGCACACAAACCTTATATGCATAGGAGATGAATGCGATTGTGAAGTATCAATGAGCAAGAAGAGTATCTTCTAATGCGAAAAGGTTGCAAATTGATGAAAGAATAGAAGTCGAATTCAGCAAGGACAGAAACGAAGGAAGGAAGTTGAGTTTGATATGAACTTGTTCTCCCAGGTAGAGTTGAACTGGAATTGGAAGACAAGCTCAACTACTGACTCTATAAATACTTGATGTATTTCTGCTGAAAAAATAGACGCACAAAGCTGAAGTGAATCAAAGTCTGAAAGCAAAATTCCCAGAGATATTTTGCAAGCAGAATTACTGTGTGATGCAGAGGCTACAATTCAACTAGAAGAAACTGTTCCATCTGATTAATTGTTGAGTCTAGTTGATTGTAGTAGGAGCTTTAATATTGTATCTTTTCAGCTTTCATAGAAGCAATTGTAATAGGTACGTATTGTTCAAGTTAGGGTTAACTTGAAGCTTGTAGAAATTAGCTAGGGGCTAGTTACTACAAAGGGATTAGAGTTAGTCCTACGATTACAAAAGAGTTTATTTTGTAAGTCCGTTTGACTCAGAGTTTTTAGTGAAGTGTTTGAGCAAATCCTACCGAGGAGTAGGTCGTGGTTTTTTCACCTTTTGAGCCAGGTGTTTTCCACGTAAAATTCTCTGTGTTTTTACTTTACTGCTTTTAATCTTCCGCAACAGTAGAAGTAAGTACATTAAGAAGAACTAGGTTCTTCCAGTTAGACAACACTACAAAAATTGGGTACCTCACAATTAACTTATATAATTGTGTGGTATTAACGTCTAAAACAACACATACGCTCCTCAGGTAGGTTTGAACCAGGAGGTCAAGAAGCGATTTTGGGAGGAATTGGATGAGATGGTGCGTAGTATCCCGCACACAGAGAAGTTGTTCATTTGCGGAGATTTCAATGGTCATATTGGGGCTAGTTCTAGTGGTTATGATGATGTGCATGGTGGGTACGATTTTTGGGATATGAATGAGGGAGGTAATTCACTGTTGGAGTTTACTAGAGCTTTTGATTTGGTTATAGCTAACTCGAGTTTCTCGAAGAGGGAAGAGCACCTGATCACTTTTCGAAATTCAATGGGCAAGACTCAGATTGATTACCTCTGCAGGAAATGCGATAAAGGTCTGTGCACTGACTGCAAGGTCATCCCGAGTGAGCACCTCACAACTCTGCATATGCTCCTAGTTATGGACCTGGAGATCAAGAGGAGTAGGAGGAAGAGGTCGGGGTGCAGGCTGCGGATTGTATTAGGGTAGCTGCTAGAGAGGTCTTAAGGGTCACGAAGGGTTCTCCTGGGGTTCATAAAAGGGCACAGGTGGTGGAATGGAGAGGTTCAAGGTAAAGTGGAAGCTAAGAAAGCTGCTTATTTAAAACTAGTAGAGAGTACAAACGAGGAGGAAAAAAAGGACTTATCGGGAATGTTACATAAATGCAAAAAAAGAGGCAAAGTTAGCAGTTACGACGGCTAAGAATGCAGTATTTGCTCGTTTGTACGAGGAGCTCAAGGGCAAAGGTGGAGACAAGAGGTTATACCGGTTGGCCAAGGTGAGGGAGAGGAAATCCCGTGACTTAGACCAAGTCAAGTGCATCAAGGACGAGGATGGTAAAGTGTTGATGGACGAGGCACTCATTAGGAGAAGATGGCAGACATACTTCCATAAACTGTTGAATGAGGAGGGGGATAGACGCATTGTGCTGGGTGAGTTGGAGCACTCTGAGAGTCGGGGGGATTTTGGGTACTGTAAGCGGATTATGGTAGAGGAAGTGGAAGGAGCGATGCGTAAGATGTGCAGGGGAAGAGCAACAGGGCCAGATGATATCTCGGTGGAATTCTGGAAGAGCGTGGAGCGGGCAGGTTTGGAGTGGCTCACTAGGTTGTTTATTGTTATTTTTAAGGCAAAGAAGATGCCCGAAGAATGGAGGTGGAGTACGATGGTCCCGCTTTACAAGAACAAGGGTGATATCCAAAATTGCAACAATTATAGGGGTATCAAGTTATTGAGTCATACTATGAAGGCTTGGGAGAGAGTGGTGGAGGCTAGGGTGAAGAGGTGCGTGTCTATTACCGAGAATCAGTTTGGATTCATGCAGGGGCGTTCAACTACATAAGCGATTCATCTTGTAAGGATATTAGTGGAGAAGTACGGGGAAAGGAAGAAGGTTTGCATATGGTGTTTATTGACCTTGAGAAGGCATACGATAAAGTTCCGAAGGAGATCCTGTGGAGGTGTTTGGAGGTTAGCGGCGTTCCGGTAGCATACATTAGGGTGATTAAGGATATGTATGATGATGCTAAGACTCGGGTAAGGACTGTGGGTGGTGACTCAGACCATTTCCTTGTGGTTGTGGGGTTGCACCAAGGATCGTCTCTTAGCTTATTTTTGTTTGCCTTGGCAATGGATGTACTGTCGCGTCACATCCAAGGGGAGGTGCCTTGGTGCATGCTATTTGCCGATGATATAGTGTTGATTGACGAGACGCGTAGCGGAGTTAACGCGAGGTTGGAGGTTTGGAGACAGACCTTGGAGTCTAAAGGTTTCAAACTGAGTAGAACCAAGACAGAATACTTGGAGTGCAAATTCAGTGAGACCCATGATGCAGACGTAGAGGTTAAGCTTGATTCTCAAGTTATCCCCAAGAGAGCGAGTTTTAAGTATCTCGGGTCTATTATCCAGGGCAACGGTGAGATTGACGAAGATGTCACACATCGCATTGGAGCGGGGTGGATGAAGTGGAGGCTCGCTTCTGGTGTTATATGTGATAGGAATGTGCCGTTAAGACTTAAGGGTAAGTTTTATCGAGTGGTGGTTCGACCCGCTATGTTGTATGGGGATGAATGTTGGCCAGTCAAGAACTCCCACGTGCAGAAGATGAGAGTAGCAGAGATGAGGATGTTGAGATGGATGTGTGGGTGTACCAGGCGAGATGGGATTAAGAATGAAGCTATCCGGGACAAAGTGGGAGTAGCCTCCGTGGAGGACAAGATGCGGTACTCGCGGCTGAGATGGTTTGGACATGTTAGGAGAAGAAACATTGATGCCCCTGTCAGGAGGTGTGGGAGGTTGACCATGAAGAGTTTGAGAAGGGGTCGAGGTAGGCCTAAGAAGTACCGGGGAGAAGTGATTAGTTAGGACATGGCGCTGCTTCAGCTCACTGAGGACATGACACTTGATTGGAGGGTGTGGAGGTCGAGGATTAAGGTAGAAAGTTAGTAGGTAATTTATAGTGTTCACCGATAGGCTTAGTAGCATGCATTTCCCTTCATATTCTTAGATTTTTAATACGGTATGTGATTTTGTTTGCCTCAGGTATTGTATTCTATGTTGCTATTATTGGATACTATTTATCCTTTATTACGGTATGTGATTTTTTTTTTAAAATATTTTTTTTCTCTTCTTCCATATTTTTTCCTTCCTTGCGTCCCTCTTCCTGAGCCGAGGGTCTATTGGAAATAGCCTCTCTACCTGCATTAGGTATGGATAAAGTCTGCGTACAGACTACCCTCCCCAGACCACACATGTTGGGATCAAACTGGGTTTGTTGTTGTTGTTGTTGTTGTATCCAAACATATTATGCAACAACTATCTGAGTGGTAACTTTAATTTTTGTGTGTCTAGCTGCGTGTTAGCACTCAATCACTTGATATATAAATACCCCATGATATTACCAATCAATTTTGAAGAATGTTTTGAGTAAAATTTTCATAGTCACTCTTAATTTATCTAAAAAAGATCAGTATTGCAACTTCACTAAGTATACCACTAAATATGGTTGGTACAATTGGTTTTCTTTCGAGGATATGTGGCAAGGCATATTTGCTTTGGCTTGATTGTTTTCACCAAATTATACTCTTGTGCTTGCTATGTGCTTCTCTTTGAGTTAGCTTACGTGTGCTCTTTTACTAGTAAGAGAATACAGATGCTACAGGGAGCTTACTCATCTGATAGGTTCCTAATTCAATAATTGGTTCACCTGACAAAACATCAACTTTTTAATATTCTTATTGAATAACTAATGCGGCTGGCTAATCTGATTGGTTCCTAATTCATTATTGGTTCACCGGACAAAACATAGCCAAACAAGAATAAAAAATTGAACAAAACTCAAATACAATTCTTGAATCTAAAACTAAAAAAAGTTATCTGCTGCAAATATCTAAAGGAACCATAACTAATGAATATAATGTTTTATAGCATTCTTGACTAATTATTGTTGCAGGACTAAACCTATAAAATGTTGTTCAAGCAGTAGGCAGATAGAGTTTGGAATGAGGAACTACTGGATAATGTGACTCGAAGCTGTGAAAAGGGATTGTGCTGCTCTTCTTTTATCTACAAAATGGCTTTTTTGTCGTAAACTACCACTGCTATGTAAAAAGAACTAAGAAAATTGAATATGAAAGTTGAGCAAGGAATGACTAATGTATTTCTGCTGTCCGCTATTGTTCTTGTAATAGGTCTTATCCGGGTCAATCCCATCTAGTATATATACAGGACACTCTTTTAGACATAGGGCATACATACGACAGAGGAAAATTTATATTTCTCTTTTTTATACTACAATAGCCTTTTCCATATAAGTATAATTTAGGAAAAGAAAACTACACCATTTTAACTTTTTTCCCTAATAGAATAAAAATCTGAAATTATAAATAATTCCCAAACCCTTTGCTTCTTTCTCCGCTAAATCTTTCACTTCTAAGTTCAAAGTCACATTGCTTCCTTAGCCATCTCCGCCGCCTCTACGCAATGCTGTTTCTCGCTGTCTTTGTATATTTATTTTTTTGCATTTTGAACCTACTTGATAAAAATCTTGGGTCTGCCATTGATGATAAGTGAACACTGTGAAAACATGAAGGGTCGTTGTTAACAAAAAGCAAAAACATTTCATCAAGTTTGGCGGAGAATATTAACCCAAATAGTAGCCCACTTAATTTTTTATATTAAAAATAGTCGGAGTATTGAATGAATATGTATAATTCGTTTATAATATGCATATAATTTTGTGTAGCGATGCATAATTTATATATATCGGCCTAAAAAGGTAAATAATGAATCTAGCCAGCTATTTGTATGACAATTCTTCTTTGTATGACAATTCTTCTTTTACAATTGTGATGTCTGGAGCAATTTATTCATATCTCCGCTAATTTCATGAAGTATGTGGTACCCCGTCATTACATGTACTAAGAGCCCGTTTGGGCATACAAAATTTTCGCTTTTTTTCAAAATAAATTTTGAAAACAATGTTTGGTTATCAAGTTCAACCCCTTTTATCCAATTTCACTTGAAAATGTATTTTCAAATTTGAAAAACTGGTTCTTACCAGTTTTTCAATTGAAAATGCATTCTCACTAGTTTTTAATTTTATAAATTTTCCCTATACTCTTAAAAGTTAAATAATAGTATTTTCACTTAAAAATGCATGCCCGTTTGCATCTTCTGTATAGTGAAGTAAAGCAGAATATGATAACAGTTGAACAATAGCATGTTTGATTATTTATTTCAAGTAGGATAATTAAAATAGGGCGGTTTTGATATTTTTTATAAGTTATGGGGTATAAATCATATTTTATGATTTTGCAAAAAGAGACATCCAATGTTGCAAAAATTATAACCAAACATTAACTTCATCTTCAATTCAAATTCCAAATTTAAAAATTTATTTTGGAATTCATGTCCAAACGCCTACTAAATGTATCTTTTTTCACCAAGGATTGAATATATAGAAAGGATTTCCACTTGGTACTTTTTATCTTCATTGAAATTTAAATATGAGATCTTAGATTTTTAGTGTGTCATTGATCAATAGATCACACCTTTAAATGCACAAATAGGGGCGGAGGTAGTGTAATTTTATAGGTTTAGAAGAACTCAGTCACTTTTGTTTAGATCTTATTTTTGTGTTAGAAAATTTATTAATATGTATAAATATTTAATACCGAACCCAATAATTAAACGAGTTATAAGTTTAGTGTAAATTCAGAAACCACAAACTTCAATTCCTGGCTTTGCCTTTGTGCACAAAGTTAGTATCTTGATGAACTTTTGCTCAAAGGAGTGAAATGCCAAAGCCACATTGCAATATATAAATTTTCGATAATTTCTTAATTCTCACTTCCATTTCCTTTTGGTCTAGTACAGTTACATGCCCTTCGGTATTTTTCTTCATTTAAACATCAATGTTGGAGACATAAGTTCTTTTGTTCTTTCAGGCACATACGAAGATGCACATACAAAAAAAATATGAGAAAAAAGGAATGAAGATTGTGTTTCTTCCAGTTTCACCAAGTAATTCTTAAACATGATTTATCTAATTTATGTGGGAACAAATTGGTTAAACTTTGTGATAAATCCTATAAATATTTATCGTTTCAGTTTTGGGATTACCAAATTTATATTTGACGTATTACTGAGATCATTTATTCTACTCATCCAAATAAAAAAAACTACTCTCTCCGTTCACTTTTATTTAGCATGTATATTAAAAATATATTTTCATTTTTACTTGTCACTTTACGCATATCAAGAGAAGACAAATTTATTTTTCGTGCTATACCCAGAGTATTTATTACTCTTTTCAAATCATTTTCTCAAAACCAATAAAAATATGCATCAATTAATATGGATATCATGATAAATTATGCACTTCAATTATTATTTCTTAAAAGGCGTAAAAAATCAAAACG
This sequence comes from Nicotiana knightiana, assembly GCA_005239525.1. NCBI lineage: Eukaryota > Viridiplantae > Streptophyta > Magnoliopsida > Solanales > Solanaceae > Nicotiana > Nicotiana knightiana. Next base: position 73,158 of record ML418597.1, on the reverse strand, counting down.
TGTCAAGTAAAAGTGAACGGAAGGAGTATTTTCTAAAATATCTTGGAGCAACAATTGTAGCAAATATATCATATGCAATGCAGGAGTAACGTGTTAGCTTTCTAGAATTATGACAGTTAACTATCCATTTTAAGTGGCATATTTTTAATTTTAATTGATTTAAAAAATTTGACGCATATTTTTCTTTTATATTTTCTTATTTCTTTCAAATAAATGCAAAATAAATAAGTTAATTACATTTTTTATAGATAAAATTGTTCTCAAATATTGAAGAATTATCTTTTTATAAAATAAATTATTATATATATATATATATATATATATTATACACGCTTGATCCTTTTTTAACTATTATTTAATAAAATAGCATAATTTATTGTTTATTCCATAAAGAGCACTTTTTTTTCATTATTAGCATATAATAAAAATTAAGCTCAATATTTAATAAGTTAACTGACTCACTAATCACATGAAGTACTTTTTTTTGTCCATCTCCATTCTCCCTTTCCAACATTCATCTTCTTCACTCCATTTTTAAAATTCTGATGCATGTATATGCCACCTAAATTCAAGATGTTTTGATTTATTCGTCTTTTATACTTCGTATATCAAGTATAACTTTAATTCAGAATGTATTTCTATGTATATAATTGTTGTATATTTATTTGTGAAGTGCCATCTTATTTTAAGACGTATTTTTAATATATATTTCAAATATATTTTATATGTCAAGTGCCATTTTAATTCAGGATGTATATATATATATATATATATATATATATATATATATATATATATATATATGTATGTTTATATGCCATCTTAATTAAATTTAAGATATATTTTTTAACTTATATTTCACATGTCTAACTGTCACGTTAATTGAAGATGTATTTTTTATGTATATTTTTTGTATATTTTATATGTGTTAGTTCAATGTATATTATATTATTAGCGAAGTGAGATCTTTATGTTAGGAAAGGAAGAAAGAAGGAAGAGAAAAACTTAAGAAAGATAATTAAAAAGAAAATGAATGGAACAAATTTAGAAAATATATTGGCTACGGCAGAAAACAAAATTAAGAAGATGAAAAAAAAGAAGGAAGGCTAGTAGATAAAGAGAAAAAAAGCATGATTTTTGTACAAAGAATAATTGACTTTCTATTCAAATTGCTTATGTTTAAGGATTAATAATTAATATTCCTATTTTAATAAAACTGTGTACTACAAATATAAATATTTTTCTTCCACAATATTGGGTTTCATGCTAAAAATTTGTTATATTTCTTTTAAACTGTGACAGTTATATAAAGCTCCCGTGTAATATGTGTCACGACCCAATTTTCCCTCCGTTGGGTATCGTGATGACACCTAGTTTTAGGGACTAGATAAGCCTAATATTTACTGAATAACAATAATGAATAACATCTAACAAATTTAGAAATGAAATTCTCTATAAAATTTACAATTTTCCAAACCGGTAGTACAAGTCATAAGCCTTTCTAGGAGAAATTTTATATAATGAATACATCACTGTTCCGGAATAGAAGAAACAATGGAGATAAATACATTAGAGGGTGACTTCGGAGCCTGAGAACACCCGACATGTGTACCTTGAACTCTCCAGCCACACCAAGCATGAGTCTCAAAACCTACTCGATCCGAAGTAGCTGACTCTGCACAAAAAATATGCAGAGGCGTAGCATGAGTACACCAGGGTGGTACCCAGTAAGTATCAAACCTAATCTCGGTAGAGTAGTGACTAGGCCAGGTCAAGACACTCACTGAACATCTAAACCTGTGAAGGATATGACATAAAGCTAACAAGAAATGAATAATTAAAGAAATGCCAATAACAAACTGTAATCAGATTACAAACAGTAGTAACGATAAGGGAAACACAACTGGAAAGGAGAAATAACCAAGTAACTAGACAACGACATAGTTGGGATACAGATAAGGGTAAATGTGCTCAAGTAGGGAAAACTATGTCAATTCAACCAATCAAATTGTTTCTAATACACGACTCCAATAATCCCAATTCTCATAATCTCATTCCGTATGTCACATCTTTCAAACCTTTTCACACACGGCATATTGTGCCCACGTCTTTCCATCTCACCTTACACGGAAAAATTCACGTGCTACTCAGTACATAATATCCATGACATATGCTAATTAGCATATTCAAGAGACTTAATGTATATATGTCGAAAGTAAGACTACAACTTTTGAACCAAGTAGGAAATCAATGAGAAAAATATTGTATTTTAAAAATTATTTGGGTAATGAAAATAACCTTTTTCAAATAAATACAACATCGTATAAGCTACTGAATTTAATATAGGATTTATTGAATTATATTGATTTATTTTTAAGTAAAATAAAAACATCAGACAGGCCAAGGAGATTAAGTTGAGAAATCAATTGAGGTAAAATACGACAACTAGTAGAAAATGATAAGTATCGAAATAAACGGCGTGTTTTAACTTAAAAGTCACACAAGGCAGCATGATATTAATTCTTTTAATTATCTAAAATCACTATATTACTAACAACTCAGCAGGAGGCAATGACTCAACGTATTAAATTCACCTAGAAAATCAACTTACCTAAATAATTGTCACGACCCAAATTCCCAACCCACGGGATCGTGATGGCGCCTAACACCACACTTGCTAGGCAATCCAATGTTAGAACTTGGTTAGCCATTTTCCTTTGAATATTTACTTAAACACAATGAGACAATTTAACATAAACTAAATTTAATAATTTCCAATAAATGTAATCAGGAATGATACTCGACATGATGAAACGAACCACGAACTAAAACTAACTATATAACTACCTAGGGTCTGGTCTCACAATTCATGAACTTCTAAAGAATACTACAAATAATGGGCTGAAAGAAGTATATATCTGTTTTTGAATGTAATAAAATAGTGTCTATAAAATTAAGAGAAGACTCCAGGAATCTGCGGACGCTAGCAGATCTACCTCATTTCTCCGAACGATGATGTCAGCTACTAAAATCTCCTAACTCTGGCCGGTATCTGGATCTGCACAAAAGAGTGCAGAGTTTAGTATCAGTAACACCGACCCCATGTACTGAGTAAGTGCCGAGCCTAACCTCGATGAAATAGTGACGAGGCTACGGCGGGGCATTAACAATATAACCTGTGAACAATATATAATAAAGCAAGAAAGAAATAATAATAATAAACTAAATAATCAGTAACTTGCAACAATAAATAAGAACAAATCGGATAATTCTTCTTAGATATCAGCTATAATCAACTCCTCAAAATTTCCAAGTTTCGATTTAAATCACAGTAAAAATCAGAGTATGAAAACCTTTTTAATAAATCGGAGTTTTCCAAATCCTTATTTTTGAAAATAAGTAAAACTTAATTATTCTCCCTTATCTCTCCTTGTTGCGGCACGCAACCTGCTCCCACCTATCCACCCTTATTTCTCCTCCCTATATATATATCACCCTTATTTCTCCTGTTGCGGCATGTAACCCGATCCCACCTGTCCACCCTTATCACTCCTTGTTGCGGCGTGCAACCCGCTCCCACCAGACATATCATATCAGTTTATTTACGACTTTTCTAATTCAGGCCAAGACTTTCACAACATTTTTGTATCAACAATTGTAAACAGAACCTGTAAAACTCATAAACTTCATTAATTTTCATTTCACAACGAAACCAACCAGAATTTATAAACATATCGTAACACTGACATCCAACTCAATTCTTATGTAACATAACAAAACCAAGAGAACAACCAACACTTCTAAAATACTTGAAACAATACTTAACAATAAGTTAACGAATCCAAATCGACATATAAACATCAATGATCATGAAACAATTAAAGCCCGGAAGTAAATAATTGGAAATAGGGAAAGGGATCATGTTAAGCAGATAATTTGGGGCCGTATAGATACTCGTCACCTCACCTATAGACCACACATATGCAATTTCACATAGCAATTAAGTTGGGATTCCTATTCCCTCAAGTCAAGGTTAAACCAAGCACTTACCTCAAATTCGCAGGCCACTTACTGCTCAATTACTGCTTTTCCTTTCGAATTTTCCTCTAACCCGCTCGAATCTAATCATAATTAGTTTAATATCATTAATTTGTGCTAAAGGAACTAACTTTACTGAAAAATTATTGTTTTCCTAAGTTTTCTCAAAAAAGTTAAAACCCGACCCCAAGCTCGCTTGGTCCAAACTCGGGGTCCGGACCAAATTCCGTTTACGCATTCATTCGCGAGCCCGAATATGCAATTAGTTTCGAAATCCGACCCCAATTCGAGGTCAAAATTTTATTTTTACAAAATTACCGATTTTTGATTGAAAAGTGATGAAAAATATTGGGTAATTGAATGAAAATAGTTAATGAACACTTGCCTATCATTTTTGGAAGAAAAAGCCTTGAGAAAATCGCCCTAGGTTTTCTACCCTTGTGAAAAATAAGAAGAAAAAGGCTGGAGTTCTAATTAATATGAACTCACTGCCCGACCCTCGCACCTACAGTGCTTGGGTCGCACCTACAATGCTTGGGTCGCACCTGTGCTTGAGCACGTGCGGGAGAGCTTCCGCTTCTGCGGAAAATGAGCTGGGCAGCTTGGGCCGCACCTGCGACTGCATTACCGCTTTTGCGGTCACGCACCTGCGCAGAAGGCTCCGCACTGCGGACGTAGGGAGCCTAGGCTTGGTCGCACCTACGGATTTCCGCTCGCACCTGCGGCTCAAGGCTCGCAGGTGCGGGCACACCAGCACAACTATGACACCAGATTTTACAAGTTCAAAACATCCCGAAGCCTACCCGAAACTCACCCGAGCTCTCGGGGCTCTAAACCAAACATGCACGCAAGTCAAAAAATATCATACGAACTTGGTCGTGCGATCAAATCACGAAAATGACATCTAAAACTACGAATTTAACCTCAAAACTCATGATTTTTCTCAAGAACACTTCAATTTCACTATTTCTCAACCGGACGTCCGAATCACGTCAACTGAACTCCGATTCTCACCAAATTTCACAGATGGGACTTAAATATCATAACAAACCTGTACCGGGATCCGGAACCAAAATACGGGCCCGATACCAATGAGTTCAAACATTAATTCATTTCTTTATTTCCTTATAAATCCAGTAAAATAATTTCTTTCAAAAATTGGTTTCTAAGGCTAGGGACCTCAGAATCCAATTCCGGGCGTACGCCTAAGTCCCATATTTCACTGAGGACCTCCCGGGATCGTCAGAACACATATTCGGGTCCGTTCACTAAAAATATTGAACCAAGTCAACTAAAACCAAATTTGAAATTCCAAAAACTATTATTTTTCATATTTTCACATAGAAGCTTTTTGGTTTCACGCCCGGACTGCGCACACAAATCGAGGTAAATAAAATTAATCTTTTTAAGGATAATGAGCCTGGAATGGAGTCTTAATTTATAAGATGACCCCTTTGGGTCATCAAAATCCCCACCTCTAAAACAAATGTTCGTCCTCGAACGGACATAGAAAATTACCTGAACTGGAAAACAAGTGGGGATATCTACTCTGCATGTCCGACTCGGACTCCCAAGTAGCTGCCTCAACAGGTTGACCCCTACACTACACTTGAACTGAAGGGTAACTCTTTGACCTCAACTGACGAACCTGCCGGTCTAAAATGGCTACCGGCTCCTCCTCATAAGTCAAATCTTTGTCCAATTGGACAGAGCTGAAATCTAACACGTGCGACGGGTCACCATGATATTTTCGGAGCATAGATATATGAAATACCGGATGAACGGAGGATATCCCTAGAGGCAATGCAAGTCTATGATCTACCTCCCCCACTCTATCAAGAATCTCAAATGGTCCGATATACCTAGGGCTCAAATTTCCCTTTCCAAATCTCATAACACCCTTCATGGGCGATACCCGAAGTAATACTCTCTCTCCAACCATGAATGCCACATCTCGAACCTTACGATCGGCGTAACTCTTTTGCCTAGACTTTGCTGCACGAAGTCGATCCTGTATAATCTTGACCTTATCTAAGGCCTCTTGAACTAAGTCTATACCCAATAATTGAGCCTCTCCCAGGTCAAACCAACCAACTGGCAATCTACACCGTCTACCATATAATTCCTCATAGGGAGCCATTTGAATGGTCGACTAATAACTATTATTGTAGGCAAACTCTTCTAACGGCAAGAATTGATCCCAAGAACCCCCAAAATCAATAACACAAGCGTGGAGCATATCCTCCAAGATCTGAATAATACGCTCGGACTGTCCTCCCGTCTGAGGTTGAAACGTTGTGCTCAACTCAAATCGGGTACCGAACTCTCGCTGAATTGCCCTCCAAAAGTGCGAGATAAACTGCGTACCTCGATCAGAAATGATAGACACGGGCACACCATGAAGGCGAACAATCTCTCGAACATATATCTCTGCCAACCGCTCCGAAGTATAAGTACTTTGCCTTGGAATGAAATGTTCTGATTTAGTCAGCCTATCCACAATAACCCAAATGACGTCGAACTTCCTCCGAGTCCGTTGGAGTCCAATAACGAAGTACATAGTGATACACTCCCACTTCCACTCAGGAATCTCTATCTGATGAAGTAAACCACCGGGTCTCTGATGCTCATATTTCACCTGTTGGCAATTCAAACAATGAGCCACATAAGCAACAATATCATTTTTCATCCTTCGCCATCAGTAGTGCTGTCGCAAGTCCCTGGTACATCTTCGCAGCACCCGGGTGAATAGAATACTTAGAACTGTGAGCTTCTTCCAGAATCAACTCACGAAGGCCATTAACATTAGGAACACATATACGACCCTGCATCCTCAAAACACCATCATATACAACTGTAATATTCTTGGCACCACCGTGCCGAACGGTGTCCTTGAGGACCATCAAGTGTGGGTCATCATCCTACCGATCTCTGATACGCTCGAATAAGGAATACCGAGCAACTGTACAAGCTAGAACATGGCTGGGAAAAATATCCAAGCTCACGAACTGATTAGCTAAAGTCTGAATGTTTGAAGCTAACGGTCTCTCATCGACTGGAATACATACAAGGATATCCATACTTACTGCTTTCCTACTCAATGCATCGGCCACCACATTGACCTTTCCTGGATGATACAATATAGTGACGTCATAATCTTTCAATAATTCTAGCCATCTCTTCTATCTCAAATTAAGATCCTTTTGCTTAAACAAGTATTGGAGGCTACAATGATCCTTGTAAACCTCACATGGCACACCATAAAGATAGTGCCTCCATATTTTCAATGCATGAACAATGACTGCCAACTCTAAGTCATGGACACGATAATTCTTCTCATGATTCTTTAACTGCCGAGACGCATATGCTATCCCCCTGCCCTCTTGCATCAATACCACTCCCAACCTAACACGGGAAGCATCACAATATACCATGACAGATCCTGAACCTGATGGTAACATCAATACCGGTGCTGAAGTCAAGGCTGTCTTGAGCTTCTGAAAGCTCGCCTCACACTCATCCAACCATTTAAATGAGGGGCGCCCTTCTAAGTCAATCTCGTCATCGGGGCTGCTATAGACGAGAACCCCTCCACAAAATGACGGTAGTATCCCGCCAAACCCAAGAAGCTCCTGATTTCCGTGGCTGAAGTAGGTCTAGGCCAGTTCTTGACTGCCTCTATCTTCTTGGAATCTACTTGAATACGCTCTGCTGATACGACGTGACCCAAGAAAGCTACTGAATCTTACCAGAATTCACACTCTGAAAATTTTGCATATAACTGATTATCCCTCAAAGTCTGGAGTGCCATACGGAGGTGTGCTCATGCTCCTCCCGATTGCGGGAGTATATAAGAATATCGTCAATGAACACAATTACGAAGGAATCAAGATAAGGCTAGAAAACTATATTTATCAAATCCATAAAGGCCGCTGGGGAATTAGTCAAGCCAAAAGACATCACAAAAAATTCATAGTGCCCATACCTTGTCCGAAAGGCTGTTTTAGGAACATCGGACGCCCTAATCTTCAACTAATGGTAGCCCGATCTCAGATCAATTTTTTAGAACACATTGGAACCCTGAAGCTGATCAAATAAATCATCAATTCTCGGCAATGGATACTTATTTTTTATAGTAACTTTATTAAACTGTCGGTAATCTATACACATTCTCATTGATCCATCCTTCTTCTTTACGAACAAAATCGGTGCACCCCAGGGCGAGACACTAGGCCTGACGAAACCTTTATGCAGGTCTTGCAACTGTTCTTTTAATTCTTTCAATTTTGTCGGAGCCATCTAGTATGGAGGAATAGAAATGGGCCGAGTGCCCGGAGCAACATCAATACAAAAATCGATATCCCTGTCGGGTGGCATCCCCGACAGGTCTGCAGGAAACACTTCGGGAAACTCCCGAACAATTGGCACTGACTCTATTGAAGCAACCTCAGCATCAGAATCACGTATATGAGCTAAATAAGCCAAAAATCCTTTCTCAACCATGCGACGAGCCTTGGCATAAGAAATCACTCTGCTGGGAGAATGACCAGGAGTCCCTTTCCATTCTAACCGAGGCAATCCCGACAAAGCTAAAGTAATTGTCTTGGCGTGACAGTCCAAGATGGCATAATAAGGTGACAACCAATCCATGCCCAATATGACTTCAAAATCGACCATGTCAAGAAGCAACATGTCTATACTAGTTTCAAGACCCTCAATAATGACTATGCACGAACGATATACACGATCTACGATAATATCATCCCCCACCGGTATAGACACATAAACAGGGACACTCAAAGAATCGCGGGGACCAAATACAAGGAAAAATAGGATGACACATAAGAATAAGTAGATCCCGGATCAAACAAAACTAAAGCATCTTTATTACAAACTGAAATGGTACCTGTGATAACTGCATCGGAGGACTCCGCCTCGGATCTGGATGGAAATGCATATAATGGGGGTTGGGCCCCACCACCCCGAACTGCGTCACCGGGAGGACTCATGACAGGTGGTCCCCCACCTCTAACGGGCTAGCCGCCACCTCTAGCGGGATGGCTTCCACCCCTAGCATGCTGACCTCCACCTCTAACATTCTGACCTCTACCTTTGACTACCTGACCCCTACCCCTAGCTGGCTGGGCAGGTGGTGCCGGAACTAAAGCACGAGAATGCTGGTATTGAGGCTGATTACCCAAAAAGTTCGGACAAGATCTCCAAATATGCCCATACTCACCACACTCATAACACCCATCCTGATACTGACGCTAACCCTGACGAACCGGCTGACCACGATAATAACTCTGAAGAGGAGGTGCTCTGATAGGGGCTGACTAATCAGAATAAGGCAAGTAAGAGCCACGACCACTTGAGGCACCATGGGATGTCTGAAGTGCTAAATTAAATGGCTTGGAAGAATGGCATCTACCCTGAGTATCTCCGCCTCTAGACGAGGCACCGCTGAATCTACCGGAATGACAAGGTCTCTTGTCTGAACACTGACCTCCCATTCCAAGAACCATCTCAACTCTCCTAGCCACATTGGCCGCATCCTGAAATGAAATCTCAGTCCCTGTCTCCTTAGCCATCTGCAATCTGATGGTCTGGGCAAGGCCCTCAATAAACCTCCTAATTCTCTCTCTCTCTGTGGGAAATAAAATAATAGCATGCCATGCCAAATCCACAAAACGATTCTCATACTGGGTAACTGTCATACCGCCCTGCTGAAGACGCTCAAACTGATGACGTTTCTCTTCTCTGGTAGTGATAGGCAAAAAATTCTCCAAAAAGAGGTGAGAAAATTGATCCCAAGTCAGAGCAGGTGACCCAGTTGGTCTAGTCAACAAATAATCCCTCCATCATTTCTTGGCGGAACCAGTCATCTGAAGCGTGGTGAAGTCGACCCTATTGGTCTCCAAAATACCCATATTACGAAGAACCTCGTGACAACTGTCCAGATATTCTTAAGGATCATCTGAAGTAGCACCACTGAAGGGAACAGGAAAAGCTTGATGAACCTGTCCAATCTCCACAAAGCATCGAAAGTCATAGCTTCCCCCTCAGCAATCGGGGCTGCAACAACTGTCTGAACTACCCCAACTGGGTTGGCTGCTAGGGTCTGAAACTGAGGAATAGTCTGATCAGGAGTGTGGGTAACAGGAGTTTGGACCCCTCCTCCAGCCTGAGATGTGGCTGCTGCAACAGGGAGTGCGCCAGTCTGGGATACACTCTCCATAAGACCCACTAATCGGACCAAAGCTTCCTGAAGTACCGGGGTAGCAATAAACCCCTATGGGACCTGAGCTGGTCCAACTGGAACGATATGAGCTGGAGCCCCCCCCCCATAAATCTCAATCTAGGGCTCCGCAGCTGGGGCTGCAGTATGAGCAACGGGCTGAGTCCTGCCCCTGGCCCTGCCTATGCCTTTGCCTCTTACCTATACACCACACACATGCAATTTCACATAGCAATTAAGTTGGGGATTCCTATTCCATCAAGTCAAGGTTAAACCAAGCACTTACCTCAAATTCGCAGGCCACTAACTGCTCAATTACTACTTTTCCTTTCGAATTTTCCTCTAACCCACTCGAATCTAATCATAATTAGTTTAATATCATTAATTTATGCTAAAGGAACTAACTTTACTGAAAAATTATTGTTTTCCTAAGTTTTCTTAAAAGAGGTTAAAATCTGACCCCGGGCCCGCTTGGTCCAAACTCGGGGTTCGGACCAAATTCCATTTACCCATTCACCCCCGAGCCCGAATATGCAATTAGTTTCGAAATCCGACCCCAATTCAAGGTCAAAATTCCATTTTTACAAAATTCCCTAATTCTACCCAAACCCTCAATTTTTACCATGAATATTCTTGATTTTTGATTGAAAAGTGATGAAAAACATTGGGTAATTGAAAGAAAATAGTTAATGAACACTTACCTATGATTTTTGGTAGAAAAAGCCTTGAGAAAATCGCTCTAGGTCTTCTACCCTTGTGAAAAATAAGAAGAAAAAGGCTGGAGGTCTAATTAATATGAACTCACTACCCGACCCTCGCGCCTGCGGTTCTTGGGTCGCATCTGCGGTGCTTGGGTCTCACTTGTGCTTGCGCACGTGCGGGAGAGATTCCGCTTCTTCGGAAAAAGAGCTGGGCAGCTTGGGTCGTACCTGCGAATGCATTACTGCTTCTGTGGTCGCGCACCTGCGCAGAAGGGTACACACCTGCGGACGTAGGGGGAGCCAAGGCTTGGTTGCACCTACGGGCTTCCGCTCGCACCTGCGGCTCAAGGCTCGCAAGTGCGGGCACACCAACACAGCTATGACACCATATTTTACAAGTTCAAAACATCCCGAAGCCCTCCTGAAACTCACCCGAGCCCTCGGGGCTCTAAATCAAAAATGCACGCAAGTTAAAAAATATCATACGAACTTTCTCATGCGATCAAATCACGAAAATAACATCTAAAACTACGAATTTAACCTCAAAACTCATGATTTTTCTCAAGAACACTTCAATTTCACTATTTCTCAACCGTACGTCCGAATCACGTCAACTCAACTCCGATTCTCACAAATATCATAGATAGGACTTAAATATCATAACAAACCTGTACCGGGCTCCAAAACCAAAATACGGGCCCGATACCAATGAGTTTAAACATTAATTCATTTCTTTATTGCCTTATAAATCCATCAAAACAATTTCTTTCAAAAAATGATTTCTAAGGTTAGGGACCTCGAAATCCAATTCTGGACATACGCCCAAGTCCCATATTTTACTGCGGACCTCCGGGGATTCGAAACTCGGATCCGGGCCCGTTCACTAAAAATGTTGAACCAAGTAAAGTAAAATCAAAATTTAAATTCCAAAAATTATTATTTTTCATATTTTCACATAGAAGCTTTCTGGTTTCATGCCCGTACTGTACACACAAATCGAGGTAAATAAAATTAGTCTTTTAAAGCTAATGAGCCTGGAATGGAGTCTTAATTTATAAGATGACCCCTTTGGGTCATCACAATAATCGTATTAGGAAAAAAACTCAGGAAATAACGGCAAGGCGCTAAGTCAACAACAATAACTCATCCTCGGGAAATAGTAAAGAACGAGAATACAAATTCTCAGTATCTCGTACGAAAGAATCAAAATCAATACATCAAACCGAGAATACAAACATAAAATATGTTGCAGCGCGCAACCGATCCCACCATATAATAGCAATATCAAAATTCACCCTTATTCCACCATATCAATTCACCCTTATTTCACCTGTTGCAGCGTGGAACCCGATCCCACCATACAATATCAGGCCAATATACAAAATATGTTGCGGCGCGCAACCTTCCCACCATATAATATCAATATCATAATTCACCCTTATTCCACCATATCAATTCTCCCTTATTTCACCTGTTGTGGCGTGCAACCCGATCCCACAATATTATAACAATATCACAATATAAATGTCCTCCCTTATTTCATCACCTCCCTTATTTCACCTGTTGCGGCGTACAACCCGATTCCCCTTACAATAATATAAATCAATAACAACAATACAATAACTTCATTTACAAGAATTTCTACAATCAAGTACGAAGGAACCACATAGAACCCGGAGGAACACAACAAACTTTACAAAATCCTCGAACAGGTAAGGTACGTGATAACTAAGCATGCAATCACAACAGTATGAAAGGTAGCAGATAAGTACAAGACATATAAGAAACTCAACAATTAAGTGGTAACAAGACAATAAGGAAGGCAATAACTCCAACTAGGGCATATGTCACGAACCAAAATCCGTTAAAGGTCGTGATGGCGCCGGACACCACTGTCAGGCAAGACAACACTAAATAGTTAATTAAATTCTCATTTTAGTATATCTGAAAACATAAATTTCCTTCAATTTAACTAGTAACAAATGAACTTTAAGGAATAATATTAACGTTTTCCAATTTCAATACTAAATATCCCACAATCATCCCAGAACCCGGTGTCACAAGTGCATGAGCATTTACTAGGAAGTAAAATAAAATACAATAACTGTCCGGAATATAAATTTGGACAGAAAAGAAGATACAAATACTCTGAAGGAGACTCTGCTGGCTGCGGATCGTCTCATAAGATGCAGCTCACCTAAGTCCCCGTATCAACCACGCCACTGCGCCCACAAGGCCACTATCTTTACATGTACCTGTACAACAAAATGCTAAAGAAGTGTAATATGAGCACAAAAACAACGCGTACCCAGTAAGTATTCCGTCTAACCTCGAAGAAGTAGTGACGAGAGGTCGACTCCGACACTTACTAGTGGTCCAATAATATGATAATATGAAATTCTAATTAAGCATGATATACAACATAAAACTCAGAAGAAGAAATAACTAAACAAGTCTTACCTATAATTAAGAGCTTGAATCACTTCCATCCTTTAAAACATGTAATCACACAAATAATGAATTTATATCAATTACAAAAGGGACTTCCAGTTCTATTATCACACACAAATACCATCGAGGACGTTCGGCCCGATCCAACATAAATGTAAACTGTGCACTGCCGAGGGTCGAACGGCGCGAACCATAGATGCATCTATTACCCCGCTTGCGAATCATACATGCGACGCGGTCAAATATAAATTTAAAGGAATTACCCCACTCATGGATCATACATGCGACGCGGTCAAATATAAATTTAAAAGAATTTCCCCGCTCGCGAATCATACATACGATGCAGTTTCACATAGATTTCTTAAGTTATTATAGTATTCTTCCATTCTTTTCAAAATGCGAAGTTCAAATGAACATCTTTAAGATCCTAATATTTATAACAATTTCAACTCCTTTCAAAATATTTAGTAAGAAAACCGCTACTTCTCAAGGCAAACAATAAACATAAATCAGTAACAATATCAACAAGGCACGATGTAAGCCTAAAACTACCTGGACATAGGCATAGTTAGTACCTACTACGGACTCTCGTCACCTCGTGCATACGTATCCCCCACAAATAGAAGCACATATTGAATTATTTCACCTATGGGGTTAATTCCCTCTTACAAGGTTAAAAAGGAGACTTACCTCGCTCTGAAGTTCCATAGCCAGCTCCCAAGCCTTTCAAACAACTCGACCGATGCCCAATGCTCCAAAACTCGCTTTCGCTTTATTAACATTCACAAGCTTTTAATCATCCTCCGACATCGTAACATTGAGTAAAATGCTCATACGCCATCAACAAATTTATATCTACAATTACAATCAAAATATGACTCAAAAATATTTATGAATATCCATTAATGGCTCACAAGTTGGCTACAAGACTCCAACTCAAATCATCTAATAGGTTAACTTACTAGAACATTTACCTCCACTTTATCATTTAATATCCATTTGAAATCATCAATGATACTACATTAATTCTCCAATACCGCCAAATTACTATTCATCGTCTTCCTTAACCAACATTTCCAAAATATTCAATTTGGTGGTTACTTAGTTGAACACTTCCAACTAAGATAGAAAATAATTCCATAGGTTCATTGCATCCTTTAATTTCATTTATAAAAACACTATTTATCTCTTCTTCATTTTTTTCAAGAACACTATTCATGCCATGAACTAGGGTTTATGAAATTAATTATCCAATCATAACAACTTGAAACAAATATTTAAATTACTCTCACCGACTCATAAGAAATGAGCTTGAAGCATTAGTATTACCTTCCTGAAGTTTTTCCTTAAAAATCCAATATTTGGGAAATTTGGTGTTCTTAAACAACTTGAAAGATTTCTAGGATTTCAAAGATTGAATGACGTTAATAGTAGTGTTAATAAAATGCTACTAACTTAAAATATTCAAAAAAAACTCACCTTGTAGTCCCCAAGGTCGAATAAACCATGAAAGAACCAATCCCTAGCTCAAGAAAATCCCCAAAAATGGCGGCTTCCCATGACTACCTTATATAGGCACAGGTGCTTCAGCGAGTTGTACCTTGCGCTGTGCATGTTATACCTCGTGTTATAAGTTTTCCCCTGCTGGGCACCTTTCACTAAAACGTCCTTGTAGAAATATCCAAATAACAAACGGTTTGAAGAGTTAAAAACTAGACTCAAAGATTTTTCATTTGATAGATTGTACACCATATAACTCCTTATATATTTCGAGATATAATCTTCCAAAGTCGGCTCCATGCATCGGAAATTTCTTGCGAAACTGCTTTACCAGCATTCATTTAATTGATCATAACTTTCTGATCGAATGTCCAAATGATGAATGATTTAACTTTTTGGAAACTAGAATTAAAGGGATACAACTTTTATGTTTTGATAATTTTCAGATTCCTTATATAATTCGATACATAAGTTTCCAAAGTCAGCTCTGAGATTGCACCAGTTGCTGCAAAAAAACAGGTTTTGCAGCAGAAAAATTCCAGCAACTCCTTTGTCCGAAATCCATTCTGTTAACCTTCCAAAATTCACCCAAGTTCCTCGGGACCTTAACCAATTATACTAGCATGTCCCAAAATACAATACAAACTTATTCGAGGCTTCAAACCATGTCAAAAAATGCCGAAATTAGGAATCGCGCATCGAATCAAATTATGAGTTTTCAAATCTTTCAACTTTTATATTTTGCGCCGAAATGTATCAAATCAATCCGGAATGACTTCAAATTTTGCATACAAGTCATAAATGAGATAATGGAGCTGTTCCAATTTTTAGAATCGGATTCCGACCCCGATTTTAAAAAATCAACTCTCGGTCAAACTTTCCAAAAATCTTCTATTTTCCAACTTTCACCAAAATGCGCAGAATTGTCCTACGGACTTGCAAATCCAAATTCGAACATGCGCCTAAGTCTGAAATCACCATACGAAACTATTGGAATCATCAAAATTCCATTCCGGGGTCGTTTGCTCAAAATCAACCCTTAGTCAGATTCTTCCAACTTAAAGCTTCCGAAATTAGAATTCTCTTTCCAAATCCACTCCGAACTTTCCGAATTTCAACTCCGACCTTGCGAACAAGTCATAATACCTGAAGTGAAGCTTCTCATGGTCTTAAACTTTCGAACGATGCGTTAGAGATCAAAACGATCGATCGGGTCGTTACATTTTCTCTCACTTAAACATACGTTCGTCCTCGAATGTGCTAATAACTGCTCTGGGGTTGTCAGAAATCACTGTTTAACACCTCATGCACCTACCCGTGCTACCGCGACCTAGTTGAGCATATTAGTTCGAGCAAATATGAAGATTCTCCCTTTTATTTAGTCAAGTTAGCCTTGGCGCCAAATTCCAACATTTGAAATTCTCTACCAGGTATGTTCCTAACATACGAATACCGTATCAATCTCTATGCGATGCACCAATACATGATTGCATACCTTTGTTTAATCCACACTATGCACTGCATAACTTACATGACCATAACAATATCCTTTGATAATAATAACCGAAATTTCATGAATCCGATGCTCATAATGCACCTCATGACATATATAAGTCTTGTTTCACCTCTGGCAATACCACCACGATAGAAGAGATGTGTAGAAATTCATAACCAACTGCCAAATCAAAAAATCATTGAATCTCTCCTCTTGACTAGAATCATCACCCCATTATGAACCAAATAATGGTATTTTTCTCTTTAATATGCTTCATATAATCCGATCGCACTGATCCCAGATCCAAAAATCTCGTCTCACCTAGAATAAGCTGCCCAAGAAATAGGCCACCTTAGACTCTTCCGAAATCTCATATGCCGCAATGTGCCATCAAGCTACAAACTCGAATGTGATACATAAAAAAACAAACTCTGGTAAGGGATACTCAATCCACGTAACTAATTCGACAACCGAAATGGTGTTATGAACCCTCCTCAGAAAATGGAAAATAAAACACACAAAAATAGATATAGGGGAATGTACTCAACATCACACTGTCGCGGCGCGAAACCTAATCCAAACAACATACCTGTGGCGGTGTGCCACCCGATCCACACATAAAATCTATATAAGGAGATACTTACCGAGCTAAAATGCTCATTGTTACAAACTACCCGAATATCATCCACAAGCACGCTAAGTGCATAATACCATCCCTAGGGAGACAGATAGTGCCATACACTACAAAAGTCAAGAACAACTAAGGTGCGATATATAATCTGAATCTCGAGAGCCATCCTGCTCACATAACATCATCGCTACGCGGAACCTCGGCACATGTAAAATTTATCAAGTCGCTTAACAACTCACACAACACAATATAGTATTACATGAAATAGTCGACGACGAAACGACATCCAACGTTCGGATACTCCTCCCTAAGGGGCGCTATGCTGAAATGAACACACCTGGCCTGATATAGGGCCCGTATTCATATTTAAATCCATCCACGGACCTTAAGACGATTATGATCGCACTGTACTAGGCAATAACCTTTCAAGGATCCATAATAACCCTTTTTTTCCATAACACACAAGAACAACCACCATAACCGGAACAAACTTCCACATTCCACAACCAAATGAACCGAGCGCCCTCGAGGCGCAAATTCCCAAATTAGCGATATTACCACAATCTTCATACTTGGTTTCGATTCTTCAATCAATCAAGTGACTACATGTCACACCTATACAATCTTCCCGTGGGATACGCTCCCATGACTTTCCGCACCAAGTAACAAGTCTGTGCATTCATACCATCGGCCGCACTAATGTTGTAAAGAAAATCAAGGATCCGCAAATCAATACACAAAGCCTCTTTCACAAGACACCGATCTTAGGTGACGCTGAAGACAATACCAACTTACTCTAAGTATCTAAATTCTTTTCCTGCTCATCCGAGCTCATGACATCCTTGTCAACACCGAACCACAACCTTGATCCTCAACTTCCAATTCCCATGCTACTCACTGAACCTAATCATGCCTATACGCAAGAGTACACAAATTTTATCATAATTCCCGAACCACTAATAGATTAAATACTTCATCATATTCACTTAACTCATTTCATGAGAACCATAGCATCACGCGACTGAATTATCGTAACCCCAGAAAATATGATCCTCAGGAAGTGGTCTAAACCACCATGATCCTTCCGTGATCCATCGACACATAACATGCCATAACACTTGCATACCTCCAGATAAAGTCAATTACGGTGGCCGTTAAGCCTCACACGCATCGCCACAAATCACATCCATAAATCAACGCGCTGAAGGAACTAATCATTGCCACCATCATGCCAATTCGACCATTGCTAGCCGGCCCGTGTTCTCCCAATCTATTCTTAACTTGCCTTAGAAATAATAATAGCTCCTTTCATTACATCACGAACCTAAATTCGTACTCATCTCGAGTGACCTTATCCCACGAGGCCACGTTGTCCCAAATCCCACGAACCATCTCATACCCTATTCACATCTTCAACTGGTACACCCCTTTTTGATAATTCCTCCATGAATCCGAAGTCATTTTCTTCCATCCTCCGATGTTGCACCGCATACCCAATGATAACATAAAACATCCCAAGTCCTTAGGCACTGCACTCAAATTCTTGAATCCCATCAGGACCACTGTTGAGGATCACCCACTCTGACTTGGCCCCAAATATAAGCCAAACTCTAGTGCTCTGCTAGCACGTGAACACCCTATCCGAGAAGCACCCGTCTAAATTCTTTTCTCTTGTACATTACTCCCACCAGAAGCAGAAGCTCTGAGTTTTCCCAAATTGAACATGAATTGATAAGGCCAGTTATATCACACATTTTCTCAAATCATTTGCTCAAATCACCACTGATGTTCTCTTTCCTTTGTCATAATAACCCACCAATATACCGATAACTAGAAACCTCACAAGTAGATAACCCTACAATCCAATCGTAGGCGGTGGGGCTCTCCCACTAAGCTTGAACCCACCTATTACATAACTCTATAATTCATCGAGATTCCTTATCCCCCATTGAAATGGTCTTGCACAATCAATCCGCCAAATTCCTCGAAATCCTTCTGTTAGCATTTCATGAAAACTCTGAATAACTAACCACCTTTACATATTCAACCTATTACCGGATAGCCAGTAGAATTCTTCGTAGAAGCTTAATCAACCACGCGACCTCTGACCTGACCACATGAGATAACCCACATGTGGAAATTACATGCTAACATTTTCTAATGTCACTGCATTAGGTACAATTACTATAAACTCAGTAACCCATCCTGAGCCTATGCTCATTCACCGGCAGTACAAGTCTGTTCACTCCTCATGGACATCAACTAAAGGTGCGACAATACATTCCAATAGAAAGTCATGTTGTATCCTTTTTCATATCAAGCAACTTATTTCTGTCGTATCCAATCTCCCGCTGTATAATAGCCAATGTTACAAATTGAGTCCGTAGACCTAGTCACTGTCCACCATGAATCCCAAATCACTCTAAACTTTTCTCAAGGTGTATAGTCATCCTACCACAGAACCCATATGCTACTCTGCCACTCTCCCACTCTCCCACTTTGGTCAAACTCACTCTTTTAAGCAACTACCCGATTCATGTTTCTTATACCTGGCCTTCTAAAAATTTAACCACAACAAGACACCTCCCACATGTCTTTCCTCATACTTCGCCGCCTAGTCGTTTCCTTAAATCAAAATCTATCTATGTAGCACTTGAACGAATAGACCGCTACTAACTTCAAACCTTTTCGAGAATCATCTTTCTCGAGCCATCAACACTAGGAACTCCAATTCAATTCTGAACCTCCACACATCGCAATCTCTGATAGCCGTTTCTTCTGTACTATTTCACGCTACTTTGACCCAAAGGTGAATTGAAGAAAACCATAACACCGACGAACTTAGCGTATTCAAAAAGGACAATGACACCACATCACAGATGAAAATTCCACCATGCTCGAAAATACCAAGTCTCGTTACTCCATCAACCCAAACCTGAACACTTATAGTCCGATTGCCTTTCCTTTGTCGGAAATAAAATACCAAATCTCTAAATCACGCACTGAATAAACCTCCTTTCAAGTCATTCACTGCCACGACACAGAGGCAAACATCTTACCATCACCTCAATACTGTACGATAACAACTCATGAGCATCTTAGAAACCTGTGCATAGCGTCAAAGCTCTCAGAAGTACAGCTATTGAGCTGAAATGACAAAATATCCTTTCGTAAGGCGACGACAATAGCCCAATCAACTACGCAGGGAGAAACATCCCGCACCGCATCTGTAGTACCATTATAATTCCTCAAATTCTCGATTTATGACCAGCACTTCATGTCGCATAAGACTGAATGGGAAGGAAATGAGGGAAAAAGCCTCAAAGGAATCAAACCGCACGATGAGGAATCAATAAGGTAAGTTCTCCTAGTAGCCCTGTAGCCTCTCGAAGATAAGTACAGATGTCTTCGTACCGATCCGCAAGACTCTACTATACTTGCTCATGACTCGTGAGACCCAAGTGAACCTAGTGCTCTGATACCATGTTGTCACGACCCAAAATCCAAAGGTCGTGATGGCGCCGGACACCACTGTCAGGTAAGCCAACACGAAATAGTTAATTAAATTCTCATTTTAGTATTTCTAAAAACATAAATTTCCTTCAATTTAACTAGTAATAAATGAACTTTAAGGAATAATATTAAAGTTTTCCAATTTCAATACTAAATACCCCATAATCATCCCATAACCTGGTGTCACAAGTGCATGAGCATTTACTAGGCAGTAAGATAAATACAATAGCTGTCTGGAATGCAAACTTGGATCGAAAAGAAGATACAAGTACTCTGAAGGAGACTCTGCTGGCTGCGGATCATCTTATAAGATGCAGCTCACCTAAGTCTCCGTATCAACCACGCCGCTGCGCCCACAAAGCCACTATCTATACATGTAGATGTACAACAAAATACACAACAAGTGTAATATGAGTACGAAAATAACGCGTACCCAGTAAGTATCCCGTCTAACCTCGAAGAAGTAGTGAGGAGCGGTCGCCTCTGACACTTGCTAGTGGTCCAATAATATGATAATATGAACTTATAATTAAGCATGATATACAACATAAGACTCAGAACAAGAAATAACTAAAAAAGTCTTCCCCATAATTAAGAGTTTAAATCACTTCTATCCTTTAAAATATGTAATCACACAAACAATGAATTTATATCAATTACAAAAGGAACTTCTAGTTCTATTATCACACACAAATAACACCGAGGACGTTCATCCCAATCCAACATAAATGTAAACTGTGCACCGCCGAGGGTCGAACAACGCGAACCATAGATGCATCTATTACCCCACTCGCGAATCATACATGCGATGTGGTAAAATATAAATTTAAAGGAATTACCCCGCTCGCGAATCATATATGCAAACGCGGTCAAATATAAATTTAAAAGAATTACCCCGCTCGCGAATCATACATGCGATGCGGTTTCACATAGATTTCTTAAGTTCTTATAGTATTCTTTCATTCTTTTCAAAATACAAAGTTCAAATGAAAACCTTTAAGATCCCAATTTTTATAACAATTTCAACTCCTTTCAAAATATTTAGTAAGCAAACTCAATCCCGCTACTTCTCAGGCAAACAATAACCATAAATCAGTAACATTATCAACAAGGCATGCTGTGAGCCTAAAACTACCCGGACATAGGCATTGTTAGTAGCTACGTACGGACTCTCATCATCTCATGCGTACGTAGCCCCCACCAATAGAAGCACGTATTGAAATATTTACTTATGGGGTTAATTCCCTCTTACAAGGTTACAAAGGAGACTTACCTCGCTCCGAAGTTCCATAGCCGGCTCCCAAGCCTTTCAAACAACTCGACCGATGCCCAACGCTCCAAAATTCGCTTTTGCTTTATTAACATTCACTAGCTTTTAATCCTCCTCCGACATCTTAACATTGAGTAAAATGCTCATACGCCACCAACAAATTGATATCTACATTTACAATCAAAATATGACTCAAAAATATTTGAATATCCATTTATGGCTCACAAGTTGTCTATAAGCCTTCAACTCAAATCGTCTAATAGGTTCACTTACTAGCACATTCAACTCCACTCTTATCATTTAATACCCATTTGAAGTCATCAATGATACTACATTAATTCTCCAACACCGCCAAATTACTATTCATCATCTTGTGATTACTTAGTTGAACATTTCCAACTAAGATAGAAAATGATTCCATAGGTTCATTGCATCCTTTAATTTCATTTGTAAAAACACTATTTATCTCTTCTTCATTTTTTCAAGAACACTATTCATACCATGATCTAGGGTTTATGAAATCCATTATCCAACCATAACAACTTGAAACAAATATTAGAATTACTCTCACTGACTCATAAGAAATGAGCTTGAAGCATTAGTATTACCTTCCTGAAGCTTTTCCTTAAAAATCTAACGTTTGGAAAATTTGGTGTTCTTGAACAACTTGAAAGATTTCTAGGGATTTCAAAGATTGAATGATATTAATACTAGTGTTAATAGGATGCTACTAACTTAAAATATTCAAAAACAACTCACCTTGTATTCTTAAGTAGTCCCCAAGGTCGATACACCATGAAAGAACCAATCCCCAGCTCAAGAAAATCCCCAAAAATGGCGGCTTCCTGTGACTTCCTTATATAAGCACAAGTGCTTCAACGAGTTGTACCTTTCTCTGTGCAGGTTGTACCTCGTGTTACAAGTTTTCCCCTTCTGGACACCTTTTACTAAAACGTCCATAACTCCTTGTAGAAATATCCAAATAACGAACGGTTTGAAACTTAAAATCTAGACTCGAAGATATTTTATTTGATAGGTTATACACCGTATAACTTCTTATATTTCGAGATATAATCTTCCAAAGTCGGCTCCACACATCAAAATTTTTTGTCACATCTTTACCAACATTCATTCAATCGATCATAACTTTCTGATCAAATGTACAAATTATGAATGATTTAACTTTTTAGAAACTAGAATTAAAGGGATAAAACTTTCATGTTTTAATAACTTTCATATTCCTTATATATTTCTATATATAAGCTTCCCAAGTCAGCTCTGCGATTGCACGAGTTGCTGTTCAAAAACAGCTTTTGCAGCAGAAAAATTCCAGCAACTCCTTTGTCCGAAATCCATTCTGTTAACCTCCGAAATCCACCCGAGGCCCTCGGGACCTTAACCAATTATAATATCATGTACCAAAATACAATACAAACTTAGTCGAGACTTCAAACCACGTCAAACAACGCCGAAATTAGGAATCGCGCATCGAATCAAATTATGAGTTTTCAAATCTTTCAACTTCTATATTTAGCGCCGAAATGTATCAAATCAATCCGAAATGACTTAAAATTTTGCACATGAGTCATAAATGACATAATTGAGTTGTTCCAATTTTCATAATCAGATTCCGACCCCGATTTTAAAGAATCAACTCTCGGTCAAACTTTCGAAAAATCTTCTATTTTCCAACTTTCACCAAAATGCGCTGAATTGTCCTACGGACTTCCAAATCCAAATCCGAACATGCGACTAATCACAAAATCACCATACAAAACTAACAGAATCATCAAAATTCCATTCCGGGATTGTTTGCTCAAAATCAACCCTTAGTCAGATTCTTCCAACTTAAAACTTTTGAAATGAGAATTCTCTTTCCAAATCCACTTCGAACTTCCTGAATTTCAATTACGACCATGCATACAAGTCAAAGTACCTGAAGTGAAGCTGCTGATGTCCTTAAACCGTTGAACAACGCGTTAGAGCTCAAAACGATCGGTCGGGTTGTTAGAACATATAAGGCCAAATAACGAGCAAGAAGTACAGTTAGGTGCTAGCAACGTCAGATAAAGCATGTAAGAGTAGACTAACAACGTGATACTACATGTTATGACAATTTAATTAAAGGCATGAGAAGACACTAGACAATCTAAACCGATCAAATACCACATATAGACCGGGTACCCTCTCGTCAGTTTGCATACACGGCTTTCACATAACAACATAACACAATTTACTCAATTCCTAAGGGATAGTTTCCCCCATACAAAGTTAGGGAAGAGACTTACCTCAATTCGGCCAAATCAATACTCAAATTAGCTTTTCCTTTACAAATCCATCTCTGCACGGCTCAATCTAGCCAAAGACGACTTAAATACATCAAAAAATACAAGAGAAAACAACTTCAGTTAACAAAGCTATGATCTTTATACAATTTTCAAAAAGTCAACCCTCGGGCCCGCACCTCAGAACCCGATAAAATTTATAAAATCCAAACACCAATTCCGATATGAAATCTGTTACGACCCCAAATCCACTAGTCGTGATGGAACCTAATCCAACTCGCTAGGTAAGCCAAATAATATCTATCTAATTCCAATAATATTCACAAGGCAATTAAACAAAAGTAAATTACTGAATCTCATACATTTCCCTAGGACTGGTTGAACAAATCATGAGCTTCTACGGAAAGAGTTTACAAAGCGGAAATGAAATAAATACATAGTTTGTTTAAAAAGTACATAAACAGAGTTTTAAAATCTAAGGCTACCCTGAATAAAGGAGGCAGCTACAACAGGGATGCAGGTACACCTTCAAGTCCCGCAACCATCGAACACAACAACAACAACAACAACCAACATCTTCATGCAATGTGCAAAAGTGTAGTATCAGTACAACCGACCGCATGTACTGAGTAAGTAACAAACCTAACCTTAGGTTGAAAGCAGTGACGAGCTATCACAAGGTCGGGTCCAGTACTGGTATTCAACAATAGTTCATACAACATAATACAAGTAGTAAAAGAGGTATCTCAAAAATAAAAATGCTCAGCTCGTTCACAGTTCCATTAAATGGTCATGCCTTTCAAGTATTGCAATGAAACCCAAACCTCTTACCAAAAATGGCAAAAACACGAGTAAGTTTGAAAACTGTAATTTCCCAAATATCCTTTCCACAATAAATAAAAATGTTTCATTTTCTTTCCGAATAACACGTATAAAATACCTCTCTATGCCACATATCAATGTATATAATGAGTCATAAATGACGTGATACCATATAACATTAGGTACAATGCATCTCTATGTCTGTATGTTATATGTGCATGTAAATTCCATGTATCTAGGAGATGAATCATGTACTCACACTCTCAGAGTACTCAATCTCACTGTTTCACACTTTCCACTTATCATGCTCAACCACTCGGTACTGTATATGGCCCATACGGCCCAGATCCATCCCAGAATATATACATCACTGACCATCAGTCACTCAGTACCAAGGAAAGCCAATTCGGCTCCATAGAGAAGATCCATCTCCAGGTATATAAATACTTCAGACAAGATCCATGTCAGAGGAAGATCCATCCCTCAATATAATCAACCGCGCTCACTGGGGGTATACAGACTCGTGAGGGGCTCCTACAACCCAAGCGCTATCATAAGCCAGATCCAGGCATAAATCAATATAACATGCTGCAGTGTGCAGCCTGATCCCATCACTGTGACTCATAATCAAGCTCTCAGCCTCACTCAGTCATCAATCTCTCCAACCTCACTCTCGGGCTCACAATGTCATGAAACTAGCCCGACAACAATGGTATGATGAATCAATAAACAACACTGAGACTGAGATATGATATGAATGCATGAATATGACTGAGTACAAAATATCAATGAAATGTGTGAGACGACAACAATAAACGACCACTATGGGTCCAAACAATATCAACATAAAACCTAAACATGATATTTAGCATGATTGACAACTCAATTACTTTATCACATGGTGAAAACACAATATCAACAAAATATGGACACTATACGGTGCCTTGGGAACAACAGAGTCCCAATTCACAGGGTGCATTCCCACGCCCGTCACCTAGCTGTGCGTCACCTCAATATCAATCACATAACATGTAATGCGGAGTTTCCTACCATCATCACTAAGTTTAGAAGAGTTACTTACCTCGAACGAGCCAATATCAACACCGAGGAAACCATGCGATGCTCCAAAGATGTCATCCCGCGCGTTCCGACCTCCGAACAGCTCGAAACTGACCAACAACAATTCAAATATATCAAACAATGCTAAAGGAACCTATCCCGATCATAAAAGATCAAATCTTGAATCAAAGCCCGAATCCGGCCCAAAATCCCAACCTAGGCTTGCATCTCAGAACTCGACGAAACTCAAAAATCCGACAACCCATTCAATTATGAGTCCAACCATACTAGTTTCACTCAATTGCGCTCCAAATCGGTGTTCAAAACTCAAAAATTCATGTTATGGAACTTTAGTCTAAAACCCCCCAATTTCTCTCTTTAAATCCACAATCCCATAGCTAAAATTGATGATAAATTCATGAAATATAATCAAAATCGAGTAGAGAATACTTACCCCAAGCCTTGTGATGAAGATTTCTCAAAAAATCGCCTTAATCCGAGTCCCACATCTCAAAATATGGTAAAAGAACAAAAGCCTCAATTTATAGCATTCTACCCAGCGATTTCCGCATTTGCGGACAACTCATCGCACCTGCGACCACTATATCTGCGGTCAGATCTTCGCTTCTGCGACTACACTCACCAGTCGACCCCGTCACACTTGCATGACAATTTTCGCTCATGCGCACCCGCAGGTGTGATTTTCCTCCGCATCAGCGATGAGCTCCAGCCATGAATTCTTGCGCATCTGCGACACATGGCTCGATCTGCGGCCATCGCACTTGCGCAATACCAATTGCAGGTGCGGAACACCAGAACCAACAACTGCAATACTGGAGAAAATGATACGAAATCAATCCAAAACACGCCCGAGCCCCTCGGGACCCCGTCTAATCATACCCACAACTCACATAAAATAACACAGACCTACTCGAGGCTTCAAAACACACATAACAACATCGAAGTGACGAATCACACCTCAATTCGAACCCAATGAACTTTGAACTTTCAATTTTCCAAAACACGCGCCGAAACATATCGAATCATCCCGGAATGAACTCAAAATTTGCACACAAGTCCCAAATGACATGACGAAGCTATTCCAACTCCCGAAACCACAATCCAAATATGATATATTCAAAGTCAACTTCTGGTCAAACTTATGAACTTCCCAAGCCTTCAAATCTCCAATTTTCACTAATTAGTGCCGAAACCTTCTAGAAACATCCAAATGCAAATCCAGGCATACGCCCGAGCCCAAAATCACTATCCAGACCTAACGGAACCATCAAAACTCCATTTTGGGGTCAAATTCTCGAAAAGTCAAACTTGGTCAAGTATTTCAACTTAAATCTTCAACAACAAACTCATTCTTCCAAACTTATTTCGAATAACCTGAAACCCAAAACCGACGATTCGCATAAGTCATAATACATCATATGGAGCTACTTATTCCCTCAAACTACCGCGTGAAGTGCAAATGCTCAAAATGATCGGTCGGGTCGTTACATCCTCCCCCACTTAAACATACATTCGTCCTCGAACGTGTCCAGAGTTGTTCTTCAAACCATCAATCCGCCGCATAACCTTACCATGCACATACTCGGGGGGTGGTCCCATGTCACCCTATCACATATAGGTCTGATAACACGACATAACTAAAATTTCTTCATCCAACCTATCTGTAACAACCCATAAGCCTTAGAATCCAATTTCTACATCCGATATTTCTATAAGATTATAATCTCGCATCAGCGTACTGTATAAGTTCGAACAAGCTGTATCAAGCCATAGTCATAACCCAAGTTGAAATCACAAGGTATACCACATAATTCAAACACTATAGTGATAATTTCTAATCACATTAGCTGCTCAAACAACCCAATGACGGTAATAAACCTCTCATCAAACAAAGCCCCGTTCTAACACCTTCACATACTGCCAATGATGGAAGAAACACGCAGAAACCCATAACCCTTCAATATGAACTATAGAAAATTTTTTGAGCCGATCAACATCAACATCCTTCCAAATATACCGTAACCAGATCCGATAGTACCCATTCTAGGTGCGATGAGATCCTCCCACCTAACATAATCTCTCTAGTGACATGACACATCAATACAGCTTAAAGCCACAATTCGTGCACCAAATAGCAACATTCCAAATGTACTCAACCCTGAAAATGCCTCAAACGAGAGGACTGTTCTGCCCACTTAACAAGTACCATCACAACACCACACTAAGAGCCTAGCACGCACCGTAGAACTAGAACACACGAATCTAACATCAAGGATCATCTCTCATCATAACTTCGTTGCAATGGGTGACCCCATCCAAACGCAGGTCCATAATATATTCCTCGATCCGCCTTGCTCAAAATCAATAACCACACAAAATTCGACATCAAGTGCCCAAAGTGCATTACCACAACCACGGAGAACCAGACGATACAATGCCACAAAAAACCCGAAAGAACATAACCAATACACCCTCAATCATGCAATACCCAATTACTCATCTCACTCAAATTCCGCTATAAGACCACAATAGAACCGCACCATGTGTGTCTAAAACCAACGAATCACAACTCCTCATAGAATAGGGGAGTAACTCACAGATCATTTCAGAACATGAATAAGCTCAAGAATAACCAAATGGAACATCCCTCAACAATAGCAGTATGACTAATCCGACTCGGTGTAGAATAAAGATCCTAATTGGGCCTACCAATGGACCCCCAAATCAACTCTGGTCACCCACAAATAGATAAAGAATCCTCCGAAAGTCCACAATGACTGAATCATAACACATACCATCATCTGGCTAGCTTCGGCCACACTTCACAGTCCACAACCATGCAACAATCTGCTCCTGAGAACTCCCAGTCTCCAAATCCATAAAACCCATGAATCACCATATCTGATCTCAACTCCACCGCCTGAATATCTAACACATCCCTCATACACGATCATCCCACGTGGAATACTTCTCTAATTCTTCCGCGCCACATAGCAATATCTGAAAATTAGCAGTCGATCAACCAGGAGAGTGCCGCAGAACCAATGAAGTTCCCATAAATCAAACACATTGCCATTCCCGAAATGTATACTCTCATCAAGCCGTACCAAATAGTAACATCATTACCGAGTCACCTGAAACCGTCCATGCTTCCTAAGAATACACTATGACTTGATCATGCAAATCTCAATCCCACACAACACGCTGCATATACCATGCCATCGTATGGAAAGTACGAAAATCTCACAATCCACTCCGAGTCACAGTAAACTACATACTCAACTAGTTAGAAACCTTCTATTTGATCTCATCCAGGAGAAAACCCCTATTCGCAACATGTTCCAAACACCGGTAGGAAATATACACCTCGAACCATGGTAGTAACCATTGAAAAGTCTTAGAAACTCATTTTCACATAATCAAGCCATCAAAACTAATCTCTCTATCTCAACCAAGCCACGGAAGCTGCCAAAACCCAAGAGCATTGCCACAAAGCACCTGTAGAAACCCACTATATCATAAGCACCCAAAGCACCGATTATATCCATTATTGTGCTGATCCAACCTACTAACAAGTTGTCCTAATTCTGCGAGTCCTTCCCGAATTGCCTTTTAAATTGATACTTCTCCTTGCTAGAACACTATGATCCTTAACCAAACGTGCCCCAAGAACTCTAGCATGGAACCACACCGCCCTAAGGCTCATACGCCGCTGAATTCCCTCTTAAGCACCCCAAAAGTACCACAACTAAGATACCCACTCTGAAGAGACCTTCCGTGAATCTAAAGCCGCTTCTTTCCCCTTTTCTAATACTGAAATGTAGAATCCATAATGTTATAGAAATGCCACAAGTCTTGACACCCTCCAATATAAATCTCAGTTTCTAGACAAATACACATCCTGAAGATTCCTAATTTTTACATATAAATCTTGAATCCATCAGAACCATTCTCGAGAGTCATCCACTCTACTCAAATCTCAATTAAATTGATAAAACATACCGAACAACCTGTGACCCATTAGCACACCAACACCGTAAGAAGTAATCCACACTTCTAAGCAACCGAGTGAATTCCCTACTCCATGCATACTACATTCTTTACGGATAACAACTCAATCATTCAGTGTTTCCCATATACCCAGAAACATAATACAACCCGTATCTAGAAATTCCTTTACTCGAGTCCTCCTCGAACTCAACCTCTACCAGTCATAACTGATTCACCAGTATATCTCAAACTGAAACCAATACAGCACATAACCGTGCAATCAACTTATCCATAGCAGTCTCCCCCACTTGGCTCCAAGCCATAGATCAAAGCACATAATAACTCACAATGCCCATACTTTGTTGCTGCAAAAATCTCGCACTGAACTTCAACTAAATTCTTCATAAGTTCATGTAACACAAACCATCTAATATCTCAAATCATCTGCAAATCTCGCATTCATCCTCATAATAGCCAAGCCAACTTCCACAAGCGATCCAAACTCAAATTGCTCTATATAAAATTCATTGGTAAAAGAGAACTTGCTACAAAACAACATAGGGATCACTCAAACCTCAGGACATCCCGCAAGAGATAATCCACCTGCTTCGCCTCAAACTAACATCTCTTTATACCCTTCCACAGGAACAGTCATAACTAATACGCAATCACTTAATATTCCTGAGTCTGAATTCATATCACGACATGAAAATCTACTTCGCTCCTCAACTAAACAACATGAAAGGATCCTTCAACACACCCATAACTCGAGACTCTACATCAAATTAAAAAGAAAATCAAGCACCAAATTTACATCTCAATCAAACTCTTTTCATTACATTCAAACGATCTGAACACTTTTCTTAGTCACATCATACTCACCACATAGTCATCTAATAAAAAATCCCACTAATAGGGACACCACCGGAAATATAAGTCCCAAAAGCACGTGCTCACACAATAAAAATATCCGTGCTCAAGCTACAGTAAAAAACCGTCCTCAAGTCCTCCAAACCGGTCCATCATCAACATGCCAAAATCATACATTTCACCTCAACCATGGAATCACAAGTCGTCGATGCACAACTGATACCGAGCGCTCATGTGCACACACGAATACATGGAAGGAATTCAAAGAGTACGCTTCAAGATGAATCAATGCCGCACGATAAGGAAAGAAAATGGGAAGTATATCCTAAATGTCCTGTAGCCTCTCGAAGATAGGTATGGACGTCATCATACCGATCCGCAAGACTCTACTAGACACTTGCTCATGACTTGTAGAACCTATGAACCTAGAGCTCTGATACAACCTTGTCACGACCCCAAATCCACTAGTCGTGATGGAACCTAACCAAGCTCGCTAGGTAATCCAAATAATATCTATCCAATTCCAATAATATTCACATGGCAATTAAATAAAGTAATTTACTAAATCTCATAGATTTCCCAAGGACTGGTAGAACAAATCATGAGCTTCTATAAATAGAGTTTACAAAGCGTAAATGAAATAAATATATAGTCTGTTTAAAAAGAACATAAACAGAGTTTTAAAATCTAAGGCTACCCCGAACAAAGGAGGCAGTTGCTGTCGCGCCCCCTCCCCCTTTTCTCCCGAAATTGGGTTTCGACATTTCTGGGACAACTACTTCTTTTTGGGATTGGGTGAGGGATTGGAAGAGTCGCCACCTAACGGATTAAGGTGTGTTAGGGTAACTAGAGAAATTAACTCATTAACCAGTTTGCATCACCAGAGATCGGGTAAGGGCTCAAATTACCTCGTGGGGAAGGTGTTAGGCACCCCTCGAGTTCCACAACAGTGGGTCCCGGTCAAACTTAAATTAAGTGAATTAGTCTAAAAGGGGAGGAAAACAATTTGGACAATACATGTTACTTTAAACAGGATTAAAAGGGGTTCCTAGGTTTTTTAGCTTATAGGATCATTCCATGCAATACCTTGTAACTTCCCCAAGTTAGGCTGTTACTCATAGCATTAGCGCACGTGCTATCATCTGCTTACTACCCAATTACTATCTTTCAGTTGTTACCTAAGCGTTCTAGTAGCTTCTAGCTCGTTCCTTATGCGTGCACTACCCGTCCCTTACCTATGGTCCTGGAGGTGTTAAGACCTCTATTTAGGATGGTTCTAGACCAATATATGTTACTTAAAAATGAGAAATCTAAGCGACAAACAAAAGACAAATAGGAATTTCAAATAAACAAATAAGGGCTCACGTTGACCTCCACACTTAAAAAACAAAAGCACGCAATTGAATCAGCAAACTTTGTTAATTTTAGGATCCTATATGAGCAGAAACAGAATATTAAGACAGTCTTATTAAGGCGAGCATTGTGACCTATTTGTTTGCCTACTGATTTTATTCAATGCGAATCTGGGCATTACAAGCAGGTAATATATCACAATTTTAAGCTTAGAATCATTAATGAGTCCTATAGATTGCCTAAGTGATGGCCAGAATTGGTTGAATTAAGAATTGATTAACAGAATCCTATAGGCATGATTTCTCTGGGTTTACAAATTACAGACCTATAGACATGGTTTCTAAGTGTAATACTGATTTTAACTCATAAAGACAGGTTTTTATTCCTTTTAACTCTTATAGGCATGATTTCTAATTATTGACTTGATTTAAACCCCCGTAGGCATGATTTCTAATTGTTGACTCGATTTAAACCCATGTAGGCATGATTTCTAATTGTTTAAATCCTACATGCATGATTTTTAGGTTTGAAACTGAATTTTTATTCCTATAGGCATGGTATCTATTAACCGTATGTGGGCAGAAATTAAGTAGATTTCCAGAAAAAGATTATCATTTCAAACAAACAGGATCCTATAGACATGGTCACTAATGCACGCTTTCTTAAAAATATGTGTAGATCCTATGAACACGATTTTTAATGCTGAATTAAACGAAAAGTCCTATAAGCAGGATCTCTAGTATGCAAATGTGAGAACATAGAATCAAAATAAATCAGGAAAATCCTATAGGCAGGATCTCTAAACACAGTCTAGTACTCACGTAATTCAATCAGGCACGATTAAATCCTATAGGCAGGATTTCTACCCAGTATTTTTGACAAAGATATAAGAACCCCCCTCCCTCCCCCCCGCTTTTACTAGTTAACCCCAAATCTGTTGTTATAGAGATTATTAGAGCCCAGAGTATTGAATGAATTACATAATAGTAACAATTATACTATAGGGAGCCTTCCCAATCTAAACCCGGAAACAAGGCCTACAAACTTAATAGCCTGGGAGCATAGTAGTGATATATCCATGGTACATTAAAATCAGGCTTCTAGTGTGTCAAAGTTCCCAAGGGCCTCAGGGACCCCGGGAAATGCTCACACTAGAACTACATTCAGAAAGATAACTCATAAAAGGTTGGAAGACCAACCCCAATGTGTCAGAGTTCAAGGAGTCTCAAGGACCCTAGGAAGTGCTCACACTGGGGGTGGTGAGAACCTAAATGACTAAGAGTAGGAGTTTGAAAACCAGTGCATAAAGGGTAAGGGGCAGTTTTTAAAATAAACAGTTCAATTTCAGAAGAAAAAAAGTTTAGAACATAGAGTTGCAGGCAAAAAACTGCAATAAGAAAACAAACAGAATTGATGCTTAGCACATAGTTCAAACAGATTGAAATCTGATCAAGCTAAGTAATTATACTGGACTTATGACAATCATTTTTAATCACAGAAACCATTAGGCAGAACAACTAAGTTAGCCAGGTACATGAAATAGACAGACAGAGCAGATGAGTTAGGCAACAAACATATTTGATTACATGCTTATAGTACCTTATAAAGTTCAGAACAGGTTAATGAAACGAACTAAACCTTACATTAACTTATGGGAGTATTCATGCTATTTGAAACAACTTAGTCTTAAGTTAACAGTATTACCAAATGAAATCATATAGTCATATAAAGGACAGAATCATGCTAGGAATTGAAACAGGCTAGTCAAACAAAGCATAAAGAATGAAATTGCAAAGTTTAGGGCATACCAGTTGAGAAGAGAGCAAGTAAATATGCAATAGCAGTTAAGTTCCAGAGTAATTTGGCCTTGGCTTTCAGCCGGCCAAACAATAACCACTTAATATAGGAATCAGAACAAGAGAGAACAAAGAGTGCTTAAGTTTTTAGTGAGTAAAAAAATGAGAGTTCGAGTCTGTCTAAGAGGAGAGGGATAAGGGGTTTAAATAGTACTCAATGAGGTAGACAAATAAGGTAATAACTCAATCATAGAAAAATAAGGATTGGAATCAATTAACAATCAATTAAGGTCAGCATGGATCAATCAACAAGACAGAATCGAGCAAGGTACTACTTAATTTAAGGAAAAACCTTATTCAGAATCAATTAGTAGTTAAGATCTAGGGTAAATA
This sequence comes from Nicotiana knightiana, assembly GCA_005239525.1. Taxonomy (NCBI): domain Eukaryota; kingdom Viridiplantae; phylum Streptophyta; class Magnoliopsida; order Solanales; family Solanaceae; genus Nicotiana; species Nicotiana knightiana. Next base: position 38,732 of record ML418597.1, on the reverse strand, counting down.
AGTCCAAAAATCAATTGTAAGTCGGCTCTAATAATCAAAGCATAAAAATCAGGCTAGTAAGGGAATAAAGGAAAATAGCACAAGTTATTAATCACATATTAGTCTAAATAAGGTAAGAATAGGTGAAGTCCAATAAGGAAATATTGGTACTAAAGGAAAGCTGATTTCAAACCCTAATAAATTAACACTTAATTGAAAAACTTAAAGGCAAGTCGGCAGAAACAATACTAAATAATCGTAACCCCAAGAAATAAACATATAGATGAACTAATTAAAGCAAGTAAAAATCAGTCGAAAAGTAAATAAGAAAACCAGAGATGAAACCTTTAAATGTTAAAATATTTTCTTGCAAAAATCTGTTAGAACCAGAACCTTAGTTTTAGGGTAAAAATTGGTCATAAAATAATAAAAGCTGTAAGAAATAGAATAATCAAAATTTTAAAGGGGAAATACCAAAACAAACACTAAATCTTTTCAGATCTAACAAGATCTAAGAAGATTTATCCAGGAAATAGCCAGGTTCATAGAAAATAAACAAAAGTGAACCAAATCTGGTTTGAACCAGAGATTTGAAATCATAAAATACGAAAACATTCGTACTCACAGGTATCAGAGTGAACATAGATGGAATAATCGAGATATGAGAGACTTTGAACCAGGTTTGGTTTGAGTCTTGAGCTTCACATCAAGTAACATAAAAATCGTATAACCAGTAGAGAGATGAAGCCAAATAAGGTAGGGGATCGAAGGAAAATCCCATGAATCAAGCGGGAATGTGTGACATCGGGGCTAGGGTTTGAGGGCATGAGAGAGAAGAGAGGAGAGTATCCAAGGACGACGGGTTGGGGGAAATGAAGGTAGGGTTTTGGGTCTTGCTATATTAAAAAAAGGAAGGTTGATTTAGGGTCGTTGATCTTCTGAGATCAACGACCAGGATTAGATATAGGTGGGGCGGGTTATTGGACGGGTATGGGTAGTTGGGTCAGGGTGATGGGTATTGAATTATTAGGTTATTGGGCTGATAGGGTAAGTCCGAAAAATTTAATAAAAAGGGCTATGTTTTAAATACCCACTTAAATTAATAAAATAATTAATAAATGATGAAAAATGATATTTGTATATGAAAATAATTTAAAATAATTACTTAATATTATAAAAATATAAAAATTCATTTTCCGTGTAAATAAAGTAATTATGCATGCATGGGCTATTATTGTAATTATAACTTAAAGATGTAAATATAATTATGCATAAAATGATTAAATATTAATATAAATATAAATGATAAAAATTAAGTAATAAAATTATTATAAAATCGTTTGTGACGCAATTAGTAATTATTTAGATAATAAAATGCTGGAATAAATTAATTAAAAATCCTTTAAAATTACAAAAAATATGAAAAAATACTAGTTGATACTCATGCACTATTTTGAAAGTATATATGTATTTTTGAAATATATATATATATATATATATATATATATGGAAAAAATTGGGTGTCAACAGATGCCCCTCATTACCCGGGAAGGATGAAAGAGTTGTCGGGTAAAGATATGATGGCCAATTTTGACCGAATAGAGTGATTTGAGAGATATAGGCTGCACTCCAGTCTCTGAGATGCCTACATATCCCTGATATTACAGGAATCAGGTCGTGTGTAGTTCTGGATCCACCAGTGGAATGAACCGATGAAGTTGTCACAAGGACGGACACAAGGTTTCGAATAGGTGAAACGGTCATAGTGAGCGGTCAGGTTTGAAATAATTTGAAGGAACTGAAACGAGATTGCTCATGTTGGGATAACAATTACTCAATGGTTCGCTTGCAAATCAAAAGATGTACTGCAAGCATATACGTATAAATTTGCATAAATTTAGACATGATGCAAATTCCCTTCAGACCATGAAAACTGTGTTTGGACGGTTGAGGATGACGTCCCGGGCCATGAACTGTGAGGTAAGTAATTTGCAGGCCATGAAATGATGTTCTTGGGCCATGAAAATGGTGCCTCCGAACCATGACGCCTTTGAATAATGATGTGCAAGTTTGAGAGATCCTCAAGCCATGACATGATGTCTTCCGGCTATAAGGATGGTTCCTTCAGACTATGACGCCTTCAGACAAGTTGGCTATATTTCAGCCCATGAGGTGCAGAGGCATGATGCTATAAGAAACAAGACAGGGCTTAGTTTTGTGTGAAATTGAGGACATAGCTTAGCCCGAGAGAAGAGAACAATGCAAGAGAGACAATGCTTAGTCTCGTGCAATATTCGGGACAATGCTTAGTCCCATGCGAAGGGAAGGCAGGGCTTGGCCTTAGGCAAGTGGGGAGGCAGGGTAGCCTCATACAAGGTTCAGGACAATTCTTAGTCCCATGCAAACAGAAGGCAGGGCTTAGCCCATGCAGGTGATTTGAGACGGGGCTTAGCCTCATGCAGGTGATTTGAGACAGGTCTTAGCCTCATGTAAGATTCGGGACAGTGCTTAGTCCTATGTAGAGAGAAGGCAGTGCTTAGCCTTATGAAAATAGGGAGGCAGGGCTTAGCCTCATGCAAGGATTGAGACAGAGCTTAGTCTCATGCGGAGAGAAGGCAGTTCTTAGCCTTATGCAAATAGGGAGGCGGGGCTTAGCCTCATACAAGGATTGAGACAGAGCTTAGTCACATGCGGAGAGAAGGCAATGCTTAGCCTTATGCAAATAGGGAGGCAAGGCTTAGCCTCATGAAAGGATTGAGGCATAGCTTAGTCTCATGCGGAGAGAAGGCAGTGCTTAGCCTTATGAAAATAGGGAGGCAGGGCTTAGCCTCATGCAAGGATTGAGACAGAGCTTATCCTCATGCAAGATTCGGTACAATGCTTAGTCCCATGCATAGAGAAGGCAATGCTTAGCCTTATGCAAATAGGGAGGCAGGGCTTAGCCTCATTCAAGGATTGAGACAGATCTTAGTCTCATGCAAAAAGAGGAGTAAGGGTGAAGTATTCTTAGCTGACAATGTGTTTCATGCATAGCGATTGTGTCGTAGTGATGGTGTTTATCATGATGATATAGTTCTTCATCCAAAGAAAATTTGTGAATTTTTGCGGAGGGAGGTTAGTTCGTGCCTTTGCTTGCTCGATTTGCTCCGCTCTTTCTGAAGATCTTATTCAAGCTATTAGGGTAGCATTTGGCTGAAGCAATGTTTCTTTTTTCAAAAGCATGCGTGTATAATTTTCAAAGACATAGTAGTATGCAGTTTAGAAGTTAGTTAGATGAACCAGTAACTGTGACATTATTAGAGACATTGCAACTTCCCCTGCCGTAGAATTTTGAGGTTCCTCCCCAGTTAACTAGATGACCTTTTTGACTGCTCCATCTACTGCGGTTGGCTGAACTTGCTTCCGAATTTTGAGGGTCCTCCTCAAAATTCTTCCCTAGTTTCTGATTGTGGAGAAAATGGAAATTTTATTGAATTGTGACCGAACCCACAGGGCTGCCTAAGTATCCCCTCTTAAACGGGAATCAGGTTGAGCATAGTTTAATTTACATCATATGAAGAAGCATAAACGGTTTACACATAGTATCTTTTGACTGCATCTGAATTGATATGTTTTGGCCAGATTTCTCCGTCCATCTCTACGAGTATGAGCGCTCCTCCTGTCAATACTCTGTGAACCATGTAAGGACCTTGCTAGTTGGGAGAGAATTTCCCTTTGGCCTCACCTTTATGTGGAAAGATCTGTTTCAGTACCAGCTGCCCCGGCGTGAACTGTCTTGGTAACTTCTTCTTTGATTTTCAAGCTCATGTCTGGCTTGAATTTCCTGATATTCTGCTTCACTGGCGGACACATTGGATTTGTATCAACCCTGTTATATCTTCGTATGACCATGCAAAGATATCCTCATATTCTTTCAGGAAGCGAGTGTATTCTTCCTTTTCTATAGGTGACAGATGGGTGCTTATGCGAGTTTGTTTGACGGTATCGGAATCTCCCAAGTTGACTATCTCGGTCTCGTCCATGTTGGACTTGGGCTTGTTCTCAAAGTTCTCCACTTCTCTGACAATTTCCTCAGGTATTACATCCTCATCTTCTATTTCTTCCGAGTCATTGTTCTTCCGTTACATTGTCTCATTACATGTCACATTCGTTGGTTCATCAAGGTAAGAAATAGTAATGCTGTAGGGATAAAGATGTGAAAGAAAAAAATAGTAATAATAAAACATCAAGGCATTTAAAATGTTAAACAAAATGATTTCAAATAATTTTTTTCAAAACGGAACACTGAAAATATTATTTAAAACAAAATGCCAGAGAGGAAATCAATTTCAAAAGTAAACAATGCTATCAGCCTTGCTACCCCGAGACTCGTCGGGCCCTTGATGGTTTAGCGGTCCAATTCTTGAGAGATGATCCCTTCTCCGATGTTTCAATAGTGATGCCTTCTTCCTCCTCTTCCTCAACTATTACACAACAATCTGTATCATCGTCTTCCAAGAACAAATTCCTCAATGTTGCCCAGGCTTCTTCTTTCTCTGACCCTATATTGTATCGGTCTGTTGGAAGGTCTGATTCAGGTGTGGCACGAGTTGCTCAAGAGAATAGTATGGACCACGCCATGGTGGTGACCAATTCCGATATTCTTGCCAGGTATACTGATATTCGAGTCCGAAGGTTGTGCCATGGCACTTCAGCTGTACTGGTTTGGAGATACCTTGAAGATTTTTACCAAGCCCGTTACCCGGTTCATACCCTGCCCATGCCAGTATGCTATCTATTTTTCTACTCCACTATTTATCCTTCTCAATCGCATTAATGCGTTTGATGCGATGGTACGTTTCTCCACCTAACTTCCTTTTGTTTTCTACCACTGAAACAGTCTGACCGGTGTAAATGGGGTTGCTCCCATCTCCATGGATGATCACTTCTTGATGGTTCTATTCAAATTTTACCACTTGGTGCAAATTAGATGCGACAGCTCCAGCGGCTTGTATCCAAGGCCGTCCCAGCAGCAGATTGTAGGAGGCGGATATGTCTAGTACCTGGAATTCAGCATCGAACCAGGTAGGACCCATTTGTAAGCATAGGTTGGTTTCTCCAATCGTGTCTCTTTACGACCCATCGAATGCTTTCACATTCATAGATCCTGTTCGTATTTCATGTAGGCCCTTGCCCAACCTCTTCAGAGTTGTCAGTTGACAGATGTTGAGGCTGGACCCTTCGTCTATTAGAACTCTGGCAATGAAATTATCTTCACATTGCACTGTGATGTGCAGTGCCCTGTTGTGGCTTAATCCTTCAGGTGGAAATTCATCTTCATGGAAGGTGATCTTATGGATTTCCAACACTTGTCCCACCATTCTAGTAAAGTTGTTGGGCACATATGCTTCATTCAGTACCTTCATCTGAGCATTCCTGTGTGCTTTGGAATTTTGCAGCAACGACAAGATAGATATCTGGGCAGGAGTCTTATTCAGCTGATCAACAAAAGAATACTCCCTCGCTTGTACTTACTTCCAAAGGTCGTCCGGACCAGTTTTAATGACGGGTTGTTTGTTAGAAGCTTGCTTACTGGTCTCTCCCAAATGCTCAGGTGTGTAAATTCTTCCTGTTCTGGTCATTCCTTGTGCAGGGTCGGACTCTTCCGTCTTTGCTTTCCCTTTTCTCCTAGCTTCGACAACATAATCCCAAGGTACAACGTTGGAACTGAAAGGTGGTGTGGATGTCACCGTCACAGTGAAATGTGTGGATACTTCTACCTCAAACTGAGCGGGTGTAGCTGCAGGTGGTGTCACTTCTACTTGAAAGGGAGCCGGTGCGACTACCTCAACTTTGACTGGCAGCTGTACATGTACCACAATGGGATTGAGCGTGACTGCCGGTTTCTTAGGATCATCACCTTGTGAATAAGTCTGATTGATCCTTCGGGATCCCATTCTTCATCAATTTCTATTACATTGAATCCTTCACCCCTATGGTCTGGGAGAGGGTTGTTGAGGACATTGGGTTTGGTTTCTTTCGCCTGTATGACCTTGGTATCAATCAGTGTTTGGATCTTATCTTTCAGGGTGCATCATTCATCAATAGTATGTCCCTTGATACCGGTATGGTACGCACACGTCTTGTTTGGGTTGACCCATTGTGATGAGTTTTCCATAGCCACAGCAAGAATATGGGTGACATATCCAACAACTTCTAATCTTTCATACAATTGGTCGATGGGTTCAGCAATAAGGGTGTATTGTCTGGGTGGTTTGCGATCACAATTGAGCCTGGGTTTTTGGTAATTTGGACGAGTTGGAGGTGAATGATAATAGGCCAATTGGGTATTATACGTGTGGTAGGCGGTAGCGGGTTCAGGATATCTGGGAGGTGAAGGTTGGTATGTGGGTGGGGGTATTTGGTACACAAATGGAGATTTCGGACATTGGGCAACCATTACTGTTCCCACTTCTTTCTTCTTTGATATGCCACCTAATTGTAGTGCTTTATTCGTGGCCTGCAGTGCCTCAAAATTTTTCACCATTCCACTTTTAATACCTTCCTCGATCCTTTCTCCGAGCTTGATGATGTTGGAGAACTTGTGATTCTCTATTACAATTAACCTGTCGTAATATTGTGGATCCTGAGCCCTGACAAAGAACTTGTTCATTTGCTCTTCATCTAATGCCGACCTGACCTTCGCTGCTTATGACCTCCATCGAGTAGTGTACTCATGGAAAGTCTCAGTGGGCTTCTTCTTGAGATTCTGGATATAGAAGACATCTGGTGCATTTTCCGTGTTGAATCTGAACCTATCCATGAAGTCCGATGCCATGCTTACCCAATTAGCCCATTTTTTGGGATTTTGACTTATGTACAAAGATAAAACGTCTCTAGTAAGGCTTCTCATGAAAAACTTCATGCAAATCTTTTCGTCCTTTCCAACCCCTACGAGCTTGTCACAATAAGTTCTCAAATGAACCTTTGGGTCACCCGTTCAATCAAACATTTCGAACTTGGTAGAATTCTAACCCTCCGGCAGTTCCACATCTGGCTGAATGCACAAATCCTCATAATTTAGACCTTCGATTCCTTTGCCTCCTTCAATACCCTGAACTCGGCTTGTGAGTTTCTTGAGCTCCTCTGCCATGTTCTTAATGAACAGGTCCTTCTTGGCGGATTCTAGTGTATATGAGATTTGTTGAGTAGAGTGGGGTAAGGTTTCCACGTATATGGGATTGTTTTGGTGAAGGCCAGGAGTTTGGGTATAATGGTGATCATTAGTTGAATTTTGGGGATAGGATATGGGGTATTCTGAGGAGTGTGGTAAGCGGTTTGTGGATATTGAGTGGGGAAATGCTGATGTTGAGGCGGTGTAGGTATGAGTAAAAGATTTTGAGAAGGGGTTGTTTATTGGTGGGGTGTGGGAGGATTTTGCGGGCGTTGGTTGGGTGTATTCTGAGGAGGTGTCGGGTTTTTGGTATTTGGATGGTTGATATCTGGGACGTTTAGTGTGAGGGAGAGGTTTGCCAAATTACGGACCTGCTCAAGCTCACCCTGTAGTTCAAGTACTTTCTTTTCAAGCCGCAAAACCAAGTCATTTGGTGCCGGAGTACTCCGACCATCAGAAGTTTCCGCATTCTCAGCATATGCGGTGTTGTCGCCACTCATATTATCCATCTTAGCTTTCCCTTTGCCTTTTGATGCACTTGGAGTAGGAGGTGGAGGGACTCTGGATCTGGTGTGATATGTTGATGATGCCAGTATGCGTGAACCAATCTTAGAGGATGGGAATAATCAAAAAGAAAGAAAAACAAAAGGTAATCAAGTTAGTGACACTACTGAAAAATGTTTGCAGTATTTAAACACATATTGCAGGAATGTAAATTCGCGTCCTAATTTGGGAGCCTCGCTGTGCCCGAGGTAGGCCTAGCGACAAGTAGATTTGGAGAATTTTAATGCCAATAATTGCCTCATTTCATTAACGCAGTAAGTAAGACGAATCTAAAACGATAATAAGGTAAGTCAATAATGGAATTTGGCCTTATTACATTTGAAAAGCAAAACAAATAAGCTTAATCTACTTGGTCCCAGAAGGACCTTCTCCAGACCTGGTCCTCTTGGTTCCATCGATCAGGTTCCCCAGGTCGCGCATGTCCAGCAACAGGTATGCCCTGGCGAGATTTCCTCCTTCGATACCTTCAGCATTCTGGCAGTCTATGACTCTTTTCCTCATCTTCCCTTCCAGCTCCATCAGACCCTGCTCCAGATATTCTAGCCTTTCATTCGATCTGGTAACCATTTCCCTCCATTCATTAATTAATTCCATATTAGTCTTGTGTTGTTCCAGATGCTCAGCCTCAGACTCCCGAACCCTTTTGCGCAGTCTGTTATACTTCACCTGTGCTTTGGTATCCTCATCTACGACTCTGTTTCCTCGACCAATCCCTGGCTCGACTATTCCTGCTACGCAGTCCTCCAACCATGATGGGTAAAAGTACACATGCCCTGCGTGATATCGATCCGGCTCGATGGTGTCCCTTTCCACAATAATCTTCAAGTGCCACATATTTTGAGCTTCACATTTATATGTGATGTCATCATCTTGGAAATCCGCCCTGTAGTGACTCATTTTGGAGACTCGTGGTATAATATGTTTTCTACCAGGTTGTTTCATGACCCTGATAGGAACATAGGAGTGTATACCTCTTAACCCGATCAACACCAAGTGTGGAGCGTCCCTAGATCGGCTGATGAACTCATTGGTGGGGAACCACTCGAATATCTAATTAACCTGGTCCTTAGTCAAGTTGTCAAAAAATTGCACCCATTCTGTAGCATTCTCCGGTTGAGCAAACCTATCTAAGATAAAGGTCATTCTCTTGGGGTGATGAAAGGCTATGTGATTGTTCCACGGCCTTCGCGGGAACTCTTGGCGGTATTGACCTCTCTGGAAATGTTCTAGCAACCAAATTTGTAGTAGCAGATTACAACCCTCGAAGTGTTTGAACCCCTTCTGGAAGCGATCCAAGGCCCGATATATGTCTGCTATAATCATAGGGATAATAGTATATGTTTGTCCCTCGATTCCCCCCATTAAAGCTTTGGTTACCATGGCCAGTCTGGTGTGAATTCTATCCTTTTTGCTTGGAAACACTATCATACCCAAGAAGCATACGATAAACATGAAAACCCTGCGATGAATCCAACCCAAGGAAGTGATGAAGAACTCGTCATGGAAGATACGGTAGGATTTGTTGTGACCGTATCATACATAAAGGAAGTCAAAGGGTACATAGGACTTCTTTAGACACACCAAGTCGTCATTCTTCTTCAACCCCATCATTTTCAGAAACCCTCTGGGAGTGCGATTTTCCGGCACCAATAAACCGGGACTGTCCCAAGGTAGTCCAGCAATTCCCCTATTTCCTCCAAAAGAGGGGTCATTTCTATGTTTCCAAAACGGAATACGGCCCTTTCTCTGTCCCTGAACATGGTAGCATCTTCGATAAACATGTTGTTTGGTTGGATATCTATTAATTAAGGTAGGTTTACAAGGACTATTTTCACATGGTTTTTATCACTTGACGGAAGGTCTTCCCACCAATCTAGCAACAATGGTGGTATGTCACGGACCATGCCGAACCTGAGGACTTCGTGCCTCATTTTTCAGCAAAACAAATTCCCCCTCCAGATTCGATTATTTATACATTAATGATGAGCATATTGGCACTTATTTCTCCAAATTAATGTACAGATCGTGGTTGTGTCCGTGGGGATTATGGAAACCCCGGTAGATTTTGGACAAGGCTTTTCTTAAAGGGTTATTATGTGGACAACATATTAACCCAGGCTAGGTTTGTCCATGATGCATGTACAATTATAATCAGATTAAGGTATCTATAGAAGTCTAGACTGGTACCCTCAAGCGGACAACTTGAGAGTAAAGACGCGGAACCGTCGACTGCACCGCTGATCAACAAGTTTTACCGCAAATAAGCCTTTCCAAATTCAAATAGGGTGATATAGAAAGAGCGCAAACGCTCATCAAGTGTTGTTGAGGTATTGATTACGCACGAGTGGAATATGATGTTGAGCATGATTTATGCGACAGAAAATGTCACGACCCAAAAGCCATAAGGTCGTGATGGCGCCGGGCATCATTGTCAGGCAAGCCAATCATCAATTAAGTGAAACAGATTTCCGTCTTTGGCATTTATGAAAAAAGAATATTTCCTTTCACTTTATTACATATTAACTAAATAAAATCTGTTAAGTAAATACAATGGTTTAAATAGTCCCATTTTTAACAAATATATCCTAACACATCCCAGAACTCGGTGTCACAAGTACACGAGCAATTTCTAAGAGTTCTACAATTTCTACAAAGCTTGTCCGAAATACAAGTGGACAAAGAAATTTAAAATAATATAATACAGTATGAGGGAGACTCTGTCAGCGGCGGATCGCCTCCGGATGATGCAGCTCGCCTAAGTCTCCAATCCTCCACATTGCTATGTAAGTACATGTGCAATAAAATGCACCGCAAGTGTAGCATGGGTACAAAAACAACGTGTACTCAGTAAGTCGCCCGCCTAACCTCAGAGAGGTAGTGACGAGAGGTCGAATTAGACACTTGCTAGAGGCCAATTTAGTATATTTAAGTGAGACACTAAGCATGATGTCATAGACAATTTATTGAAATTCAGGAATAAATAATATCAACTCCTTCCACATTTAACACTTTAAGTCTTCGTCATTTCAGTTGACAATTTAAATCATAATCCGGGGTAAGAAACATCAGACTTATTTTACATTTTACACATAAATTTTCGTTCCTCATAACTGGCCATTTAAAACTTCCTTAGGCCGATGAACATGTATAAATCACAACAAATACACAGTAAATATCATGCACAAGCAATGCCGAGGGTCGACGGCCCGAACCAACATAAACATAAATTGTGCACTGCCGAGGGTCGAACGGCCCGAACCATAGATGCATCTATCTGGCTCGCTCGCGAATCGATCATGCGACACAGTTATACATAAAATACTAAGGCTAGCTTGCTCGCGAATCATACCTGCGACTCAGGTGCTCATATGAATATACACAGATACAGGGTCATCATGCTAGCGAATCATACATGCGACTCAGGCACCCGAAGTTACACATGTCCACACAATAAGTCCCCATTTTATCAAGAAAGCCGTTTTCTCAGGAAAGTGGTAAAATTATTTTTAAAGGGACATTAAATATAGCTCTTAAATCTTTGTTTTGGAACTCATTTTCCAAGTTTAATGATATTTCCATAATAATTCCCTATCAGGTACACAATTATCCACGGAGGAATAAATTCTCTTTCTAGATAATTAAGAAAATGAACTCTAGTCTTCTTCAGACATTCAATTACGATTTCGATTATATTAGCAGTTTAGTATTACAGGCAGGATTACAAGTACAACACGTAAGGCATGCTAGTGGGTCCTAGACTACCCGGACAAGGCATAATAGTAGCTACGCACGGATTCCCGTCACCTCGTGCGTACGTAGCCCCCGAAAATAATAGCATGTACTTAATTAATTCACCTAGGGGAACAATTCCCCGTCACAAAGTTAGAAAGGAGACTTACCTCGCTCCGAGATTCCATAACCGGCCTTCAAGCCCTCCCGATGACTCCAAACGGACGCATAACGCCCCAAAACTATCCAAACAATGACAACCCAATGAAAATATACCCTAATGTTGCAACAAATTCAAAATTATATAATTTTCCAACCCCGCTTAGTGAAATGACCAAAATTCCCTCAGGCCCACGTGCCCAGAGTCCAAAATTTCTCGAAGATATATTCTACCCATAGCCTTACTAACTCAAATATACAATTTACTCAAATATATTCATGCTCAATTCGTGGCTAAAAGTTCAAATTACCATTTCTAGGTCGTTCCTCAAAAATCCCAATTCTCCTACTAATTTTCATGCCTAATCCTTCCATATAATCTTGTATTTAACTTAGAAGCATGAAGGAGTTACTTTCCTTGACATTGCATGAAGAAATCCTCTCTTTGAAGCCTCCCAAGATCGCCTAAGCCATAGAAGAAGTGAAGAAAATGAACCAAGAATCGTTGTTTTAAAACATTCTGCCCAGGCCGATCTTCGCACCTGCGATCCAGTCCTCGCACCTGCGCTTCCGCAGGTGTGCCCAAGAGCCCGCACCTGCGGCTTCCTTCTCTTCCAGCCGGATCTGCACCTGCGACCCATCGCCCGCATCTGCGCCTTCGCAGGTGTGGGAATTCCATTGCACCTGTGATCCCAGCCAAATCAGCCCACTCTTGCACCTGCGGATCCAAAGCCGCGCCTGCGGCCAAAACCTCGCAGGTGCGGTCACACCAGATGACAACAACCTCAGCCTTCTTCAAGCTCCCAAACTTGATCTGTTAACCACCCGGAATCCACCCGAGGCCCCCGGGACCCTGTAAAATTATAGAAAACTGTTCCAAAACATAATGCGGACTTGCTCGAGGCCTCAAATCACATCAAACAACATCGAAACCATGAATCGCACCCAAATCCCAACTTTATGAACTTAGAAATTTTCAACTTCTGCATCCGATGCCGAAACCTATCAAATCACGTCCGATTGACCTCTAATTTTGTGCACAAGTCATATTCAACATTACAGACCTGCTCCAACTTCCGGAATCGCATTCCGACCTCGATATCAAAACTTCCACTTCCGGTCAGATTTCTCAAAAACCTTCAAATTTCTATCTTTAGCCAAAAGACTTCAAAATGACCTACGGACATCCAAATTCACTTCCGATCGCGCTCCCAACTCCAGAAGCACCACACGAAGATATTCCCAGACTCGGAATCCCAAACAGACATCAACATCACTGAAATGCGCTTCAAGAAAACTTAGGAAATTCCTTCAAAAATGCTGACTTCCACATTATACGTTGAAACGCTCTCGGGTTATTCAAAACCGGATCTTGACATACGCCCAAGTCCGAAATCATCATATGAACCTAGAACCTTTAAATCCTGATTCGGAGGTCGTTTTACCCAAAATTCCAATCTTAGTCCATTTCTCCAACTTAAGGCTTCTGAAATGGGAATTTTCTTTCCAATCCAACTCTAAACTTTCCGAAATTCAATTCCGACCACACCTACAAGTCATAATACCTGAAATGGAGCTGCTCAAGACTTCAAACCGCTGAACAACGTGCTAGAGCTCAAAACGACCGGTCGGGTCGTTACATTCTCCCCCACTTAAACCGACGTTTGTCCTCGAACGTGCCAAGAACTGATCTGGAGTTATCTGAAATCACTGTTTAACACATCGAGCACCTTCCCGTGCTATCACAACCCAGTTGAGTACATTAGCTTGATCAAATATGAAGATTTCTTCTTTTATCCATATAATAAGTTCAGAATCCAGTTCCAATACCTGAAACTTCTCTGCCAGGCCTAGTTCCAATATATAAACACTATATCGACTACCACACAATATACCAGAACATGATTGCATACCTTTGCTGAATTAGCACCATGCACCGCAAGATTCATCATCTAACCTCAATGACGTTGCTTGAACCTTAATAGCCAAAATTCCATGAATCCGATGCTCTCAATGCACCTCATGATATATATACATACATCCTGCTATAATGCTGACGATACCACCAGAACAGAGGAGATGTGTAGAAATTCATACCCAACTGCAGAGTTAACAAATTATTTAATAACTTATCTTGACTCGAATCATCACCCCATTACGAACCTAAATAATGGTATTTGTTCTTTACTATACACTTCACATAACCTTATCGTATTGATCCCTGATCCGATATCTCATCTCACCCAGTATGAACTGCTCCAACAACAAATCACCCCAAACATGACCAACAGTCTTACATGATACCACATTGCGCCAATAGGCCATAACTCGAACATGATAAATAAGAAATGACTCAGGAAGGGACTATTCCACTCATGCAACTAATATGATTTTTTTCCAGAAATTAGGAAATAGAACATAAGAAAAATAAATACATATTAACCCTACTCATCATCAAACTGTTTCGGCGTGCAATCCGATCCAAATAACATATCCGCGGGGTGCCACCCGATCCCATCATAAAACTCACATAAGGAAATATATACGGAGCTGAATCGCTCACTATTACACAAATTACTGAATATCGATCATAAGCACGCTAAGTGCATAATACCATCCTGGGGAGACTGATAAAGCCGCATGCTACAAAACTCAAGCACAACTGAGGTGCGATATATACATATATATACACACTCTGGATCTCAAGAGCTATCCTGCTCACATAACATCCCCACTACGCGGGAACTCAACACATAGGAAATTATCAAGACGTTTCACAACCCACATGGCACAATCAATATTACCTAAATTGATGAAGATGGGACAACACCTGATATTCCAACATTCCTCCTTGAGGAGCGCTATACTGAAATAAACATGCCTGGCTCATACGGAGCCCATAATCATATTTAAATCCATCCACAAATACCGAGTCTACCTGGCTCTCACCAAACTAAGCTAATAGCTTTACCTGGGTCCACATTAACCCACTTTCTCTCATAATATGCGAGAACAACCATCATACGGGAAAAACACCCCACAATCCATAATCAACTGAATCGAATGCCCTCCAGGCATAGATTCTCAAATAAACAATATTGCACTTCCTTATACTCAGTCCAAATCTTCAATCCATCAAGTGACTACATGTCACACTTTATACAATCTTTTCGCGGTCACGCTTCCACGACCTTCCACACAAGGTAGCAAGTCTGCACATCCACCACTGGCCATACTACGCTGTAAGACAAATCAAGAACCCATAACCAGGGTACAACGACTCTTTCACCGAATATCGATCTCAGGTGACACTGAAGATAACACCAGCTTACTCTGAACTTTCGAATCAATTTTTATTGCTCTTCCGAGATCATGACATCCTTATCATCACCGAACCGCAATCTCGATTTTTACTCCCAGTACATACTGCTTACCGTACCTAACATGCCAATACAAGGTAGCGCAAGAATTTCCATCATAACTTCTGAACCACCAATAGGGTGAACACTTCATCATACAGAAACCTTTTACTTTATTCAATTCAAGGGTACCATCTCAACACACGAGTGAATTCCCACAATCACCCATCATGCAAATCCTTAAGTAGTAGTCTATTCCACTATAACTCTTCCGGGATCCGTCTATACCTGACAAGCCATAGCACTCAAATGCTCCCACATGGAATCCATTACGACGACCGACAAGCCCTGTACACACCGGTACAAACCACATGCATAACTTAATCATATCAACGGAACTGATCACTGCTGCAAACGTGCCATTACAACCATGGCTAATCAATCTATCTTTTTTTAATCATCTTCAATTGCCTCAGGAATAATAGCAACTTCCTTCAACTCATAGCAAACTCAACCCTCACTCATCCCGAGTAACCTTGATTCACGAGACAATGCTGCCTAAATCCCGCAACCCGTCTCATACCCTCCTGATAATCTTTCTACAATCCGAAGTTCATTTCTCTCACTCCTCCAATACTATCTTGCATGCTGAAACATATCATAGAGTATTCCAACCATCTTTTTTTTTCTCAGAAATTACTCTGCAAAATCTCGATTCTCGATCATACTGCTGCCTGAAACCCTCAAACGCCGCATTCTTAACTTTTGAAATTATTAGGACCGCTATTGAGAGTCACCCACTCTGACTGGTCCTGAATACAATCAACTCCAAGGATCTTCTAGCACATGAACACCCTTTTCCTTGAAGCACGTGACTGAGTCACTACCCTGACAACTCCCCTATGCCTTAAGAAAAATTCTAAATCTTCCAAAGCCTAACCCTGGCCCGACAGGGCCAACTTTTGCACACATTCATCAAATCTCACGCACAATCACCATTTTACTCCTTTCCCTTAGCTGAAATAACTTGCCAACACGCCGACAATCCGCAATCCTATGAGAAGACAACCCTACAACCCAACTGCAGATGGTGGGACTCCCCCACTTAGCCCGAAATTACTCCTTGAACCACTCTAGACCCTGCCGAGATCCTTTTTTCTTTTGATAACGCGATCTTGCTTAACCAATACGTCCAAATTCTTCCAAATCCTCTTGCTAGCACTCCCTAAATACTCAAATTCTCTAGCATCATTCACACATTCTGCCTCCTACTAGATAGCCACTAGAACCCCTCACAGAGACCTGCCAACCATGCCACCGCTAACCTATTCACAGGAAATATCCCACCTGTGGAACACCCGCGTACACCTTCCAACGACACCGAAAAGCCCGCTCTCTACGACTTCAATACCTCATCTTACGCCCTGCTTCATTTACCAACTTTACTGGTCTGTCCGCTCCTCATGGACATCCATTAAATGTGCGATAATATATTCAAATTCCAAGTTATGCTGCCGCTGCCTCACTTTACGGCTGCTCGACTTCCGCTACCTGGCCTTCTAGAAATGCAACCATGGCCTAGCCTCACCTTAGGACCATTCTCTATAGCTCTCAAACCAGCAGATCACCACGACTCCAAACTCTCTGAAGATCATCTTTCTCTAGCTGCCTTCATTATCAACACTTATCTGGTACTGAACCACCGCGCCTCACGGTCTCTGCCAACCGTATTCTTTAATACTTCTTCTCAGTACTCTGACCCCACGCAACCGAAGAAACCATAGCACCGACAACTTAACACATTCCATTCGATAAATGACGACGACTTCACATCACAGGTGCATATCCCACCCCACTTTAAGACACCCAGCCTTAATACTTTATTAATCCCAACTGGACCATTCATAACCCAAATGCCTTTCCTCCGCCGGAGCTAAAATACCGAAATCTCAAAATCACACTCTGAGAAGACCTCCCTTCAAACCATTCATCACCCCCAACATATGGGCAATCATTCTATCATCATATTGACATCACACGATAACCAATCCCAAGCATCACCACTGCCTGAGCATAGCATTAATGCTCTTAGAAACATAGCTACTGAGCTGAAATAACATATTATTCTCTTGCAGGGCCATAACAATAGCCCCAACCAATTATACATGGAAACATCTCGAATTACATCCGTAGCACCATTTCAACTCCTCAAATTCCTGATTCATAGCAAGCGCTTCGCGACGCATAAAATTGAGTAGGAATGAACACATGAATAAGCCTCAAAGGAATCGAATTGCACGATGAGGAATCAAGAAGGGAAGTACTCCTAACAGCCCTGTAGCCTCTCGAAGATAAGTACAGACGTCTCCGTACCGATCCGCAAGACTCTACTAGAATTGCTCATGACTCGTGAGACTTAAGGGAACATAGGGCTCTGATACAATGTTTTCACGACTTAAACTCCATAAGGTCATGATGGCGCCATACATCATTGTCAGACAAGCCAATCATTAACTAAGTGAAACAGATTTTCGGTTTTAGCATTTATTAAAAAAACATTTCCTTTCTAATACAATGGTTTAAATATTCCCATTTTTAACAAATATATCCCAACACATCCCAGAACCCGGTGTCACAAGTACATGAGCAATTTCTAAGAGTTTTACAATTTCTACAAAGCTCGTCCGAAATACAAGTGGACAAAGCAATTTAAAATAATATAATACAGTATGAGGGAGACTCTGTCAGCTGAGGAACGCCTCCGGATGATGCAGCTCGTCTAAGTCTCCAATCCTTCACATTGCTATGAAAGTACCTGTGCAATAAAATGCACAGTAAGTGTAGCATGAGTACAAAAACAACGTGTACTCAGTAAGTCGCCCACCTAACCTCAGAGAGGTAGTGACGAGAGGTCGAATTAGACACTTGCTAGAGGCCAATTTATTATATTCAAGTGAGACACTAAGCATGAATGTCATAGAAAGTTTATTAAAATTCAGGAATAAATATTATCAACTCCTTCCACATTTAACACTTTAAGTCTTCGTCGTTTCAATTGACAATTTAAGTCATAATCCGGGGTAAGAACATCAGACTTATTTCACATTTTACACATAAATTTTCCTTCCTCATAACTGGCCATTAAAACTTCCTTAGGCCGATAAACATGTATAAATCACAGCAAATACGCAGTAAATATCATGCGCAAGCAATGATAAATATAAATTATGCACTGCCGAGGGTCGAACGACCCGAACCATAGATGCATCTATTTGCCCCGCTCACGAATCGATCATGCGATGCGGTTATACATAAAATACTAAGGCTAGCCTGCTCGCGAATCATACCTGTTACTCAGGTGCTCATATGAATATACACAAATACAGGGTTATCCTGCTCCCAAATAATACATGCGACTTAGGCACCCGAAGTTACACATGTCCACACAATAAGTCCCCATTTTATCAAGAAAGTCATTTTCTTAGGAAAGTGGTAAAATTATTTTTAAAGGGACATGAAATATAGCTCTTAAATCTTTGTTTTGAAACTCATTTACCAAGTTTAATGATATTTACGTAATACAACCCAATCAGGTACACAATTATCCACGGAGGAATAAATTCTCTTTCTAGATAGTTAAGAAAATGAACTCTAGTCTTCTTTAGATATTCAATTACGATTTTTGTTATATTTGCAGTTAGTATTACAGGCAGGATTATAGGTACAACACGTAAGGCATGTTGGTGGGTCCTAGACTACCCGGACAAGGCATAATAGTAGCTACGCACGGACTCCCATCACCTCGTGTGTACGTAGCCCCTGAAGATAATAGCATGTACTTAATTAATTCACCTAGGGGAACAATTCCCCCTCACAAAGTTAGAAAGGAGACTTACCTCGCTCCGAGATTCCATAACCGGCCTCCAAGCCCTCCTGATGACTCTAAACGGACGCACAACGCCCCAAAACTATCCAAACAACGACAACCCAATGAATCGTCCTTACTACTTTATTAACCCCAACTGGACCATTCATAACCCAAATGCCTTTCCTATGCCGAAACTAAAATACCGAAATCTCGAAATCACACTCTGAGAAGACCTCCCTTCAAACCATTCATCACCCCCAACATACGAGCAATCATTCTATCATCATATTGACATCACACGATAACCAATCCCAAGCATCACCACTGCCTGAGCATAGCCTTAATGCTCTCAGAAACACTGCTACTGAGTTGAAACAACATATTATTCTCTTGCAGGGCCATAACAACAACCCCAACCAATTATACATGGAAACATCTCGAATTATATCCGTAGCACTATTTCAACTCCTCAAATTCCTGATTCATAGCAAGCGCTTCGCGACACATAAAATTGAGTAGGAATGAACACATGCATAAGCCTCAAAGGAATCGAATTGCACGATGAGGAATCAAGAAGGGAAGTACTCCTAACAGCCCTGTAGCCTCTCGAAGATAAGTACAGACGTCTCCGTACCGATCCTCAAGACTCTACTATAATTTCTCATGACTCGTGAGACTTAATGGAACATAGGGCTCTGATACCATGTTGTCACGACCTAAAATCCATAAGGTCGTGATGGCGCCGGACATCATTGTCAGACAAGCCAATCATTAACTAAGTGAAACAGATTTCCGGTTTTAGCATTTATTAAAAAAACATTTCCTTTCACTTTATTACATATTAACTAAATAAAATTTGTTAAGTCAATACAATGGTTTAAATAGTCCAATTTTAACAAATATATCCCAACACATCCCAGAACCCGGTGTCACAAGTACATGAGCAATTTCTGAAAGTTTTACAATTTCTACAAAGCTTGTCCAAAATACAAGTGGACAAAGAAATTTAAAATAATGTAATACAGTATGAGGGAGACTTTCAGCTGCGGATCACCTCCGGATGATGCAGCTCGCCTAAGTCTCCAATCCTTCACATTTCTATGAAAGTACCCGTGCAATAAAATGCACAGCAAGTGTAGCTTGAGTACAAAAACAACGTGTACTCAGTAAGTCTCCCGCCTAACCTCAGAGAGGTAGTGACGAGAGGTCGAATTAGACACTTGCTAGAGGCCAATTTGTTATATTCAAGCGAGACACTAAGCATGAATGTCATAGACAATTTATTAAAATTCAGGAATAAATAATATCAACTCCTTCCACATTTAACACTTTAAGTCTTCGTCGTTTCAGTTGACAATTTAAATCATAATCCGGGGTAAGAAACATCAGACTTATTTCACATTTTACACATAAATTTCCTTCCTCATAACTGGCCATTTAAAACTTCCTTAGGCCGATAAACATGTATAAATCAAAGCAAATACGCAGTAAATATCATGCACAAGCAATGCCGAGGGTCGACGGCCCGAACGAACAAAAACATAAATTATGCACTGCCAAGGGTCGAACGGCCCGAACCATAAATGCATATATCTACCCCGCTGGCGAATCGATCATGAAATGCGGTTATACAAAAAATACTAATCCTAGCCTGCTCGCGAATCATACCTGCGACTCAGATGCTCATATGAATATACACAGATACATGGTCATCTTGCTCGCGAATCATACATGCGACTCAGGCACCCGAAGTTACACATGTCCACACAATAAGTCCCCATTTTATCAAGAAAGTCGTTTTCTCAGGAAGGTGGTAAAATTATTTTTAAAGGGACATGAAATATAGCTCTTAAATCTTTGTTTTGAAACTCATTTGCCAAGTTTAATGATATTTCCGTAATACAACCCTATCAGGTACACAATTATGCACCGAGGAATAAATTCTCTTTCTAGATAATTAAGAAAATGAACTCTAGTCTTCTTCAGCTATTAAATTACGATTTCGATTATATTAGCAGTTTAGTATTACATGTAGGATTACAGGTACAACACGTAAGGCATGCTAGTGGGTCCTAGACTACCCGGACAAGGCATAATAGTAGGTACAGTACGCACGGACTCCCGTCACCTCGTGCGTATGATCCCCCGAAGATAATAGCATGTACTTAATTAATTTACCTAGGATAACAATTACCCCTCACAAAGTTAGAAAGGAGACTTACCTCGCTCTGAGATTCCATAACCGGCCTCCAAGCCCTCCCGATGACTCCAAACGGATGCACAACGCCCCAAAACTATCCAAACAATGACAACCCAATGAAAATATAGTCTAATATTGCAACAAATTCAAAATTATATAATTTCCCAACCCCGCTTAGTGAAATGACCACAATGCCCTCGAGCCCACGTGCCCAGAATCCGAAGTTTCTCGAAGATATATTCTACCCATAGCCTTACTAACTCAAATATACAATTTACTCAAATATTCATGCTCAATTCGTGGCTAAAAATCCAAATTACCATTTCTAGATCTTTCCTCAAAAATCCCAATCCTCCCACTAATTTCCATGCCTAATCCTTTCATATAATCTTGTATTTAACTTAGAAGCATGAATGAGTTACTTACCTTGACAGTGCATGAAGAAATCCTCTCTTTGAAGCCTCCCAAGATCTCCTAAGCCATAGAAGAAGTGAAGAAAATTAACCAAGAATCGTTGTTTTAAAACATTCTGCCCAGGCCGATCTTCGCACCTGCGATCCAGCCCTCGCACCTGCGCTTCCGCAGGTGCGCCCAAAATCCCGCACCTGCGGCTTCCTTCTCCTCCAGCCGGATCCGCACCTGCGACCCATTGCCCGTATCTGCGCCTTCGCAGGTGCAGAAATTCCATCGCACCTGCGATCCCAGCCAAACTAGCCCACTCTCGCACATGCGGTGCCAAAGCTGCACCTGCGGCCAAAACCTCCCAGGTGCGGTCACACCAGATGACAATAACCTCAGCCTTCTTCAAACTCCCAAACTTGATCCATTAACCACCCGGAATCCACCCAAGGCCCCCGGGACCCCGTACAATTATACCAACCTATTCCAAAACATAATGCGGACTTGCTCGAGGCCTCAAATCACATCAAACAACATCGGAACCACAAATCGCAGCCAAATCCCAACTTTATGAACTTAGAAATTTCCAACTTCTGTATCTGATGCCGAAACCTATCAAATCACGTTCGATTGACCTCAAATTTTGCGCACAAGTCATATTCAATACTACGGACCTGCTCAAACTTCCGGAGTCGCATTCCGACCTCAATATCAAAACTTCCACTTCCGATCGGATTTCTCAAAAATTTCAAATTTCTATCTTTAGCCAAAAGACTTCAAAATGACCTACGGACATCCAAATTCACTTCCGATTGCGCTCCCAACCCCAGAATCACCACACAAAGCTATTCCCTGACTCGGAATCCCAAACGGACATCAACATCACTGAAATGCGCTTCAAGCCAAACTTAGGAAATTCCTTCAAAAATACTGACTTCCACATTATATGCCGAAACGCTCCCGGGTTATCCAAAACCGGATCCGGACATACGCCCAAGTCCGAAATCATCATACGAACCTGCTGGAACCTTCAAATCCTGATTCGAAGGTCCTTTACTCAAAATTCCAATCTTAGTCCATTTCTCCAACTTAAGGCTTCTGAAATGAGATTTTTCTTTCCAATCCAACTCTAAACTTTTCGAAATTCAATTCCGACCACACCTACAAGTCATAATACCTGAAATGGAGCTGCTCACGACTTCAAACTGTTGAACGACGCGCTAGAGCTCAAAACGACCGGTCGGGTCGTTACAGAAAAATAACATGTTGTCATGTATTTGCACGATGAAAAAAAAAATGATAAATGCAATATTTAATAAATGTAAAAGAATTTAAGAAAGAAAACAAAGAGACAAGTCAGTTTCTGTAGTAAAGTAATAAAACAGGGAAGAGAAATCATAAAGATAGGCAAATATATTCACATAAAGTGGGAAGGGGAAGGGGTATGCAAGTATTAACGGAATAATAAAGACATGTTTAAAGACTAATTCACAAAATCAGGTTCGTTATGGTAAGAGCATAGAAATGTCCCCAGCAGAGTCGCCATGCCGTCGCGCCCCCTCCCCCCTTTTTTCTCGCGAAATCGGGTTTCAACATTTCTGGGACAACTCTTTCTTTTTGGGATTGGGTGAGGGATTGGAAGATTCTCCACCTAACGGATTAAGGTGCGTTAGGGAACCTAGATCAATTAACTCATAAACCAATTTGCATCACCAGAGATCGGGTAAGGGCTCAAATTACCTCGAGGGGAAGGTGTTAGCCACCTCTCGAGGTCCACAACAGTGGGTCCCGGCCAAACTTAAATTAAGTGAATTAGTTTAAAAGGGGAGGGAAACAATTTGGACAATACAAGTTACTTTAAACAGGATTGAAAGGGGACTCCTAGGTTTTTTAGACTATAGGATCATTCCATGCAATACTTTGTAACTTCCCCAAGTTGGGGTGTTACTCATAGCATTAGCGCACGATCTATCATCTCGTTACTACCCAATTACTATCTTTCAGTTGTTACCTAAGCGTTCTAATAGCTTCTAGCTCATTCCTTATACGTGTACTACCCGTCCCTTACCTATGGTCCTGGAGGTGTTAGGACCTCTATTTAGGATGGTTCTAGACCAATCTATGTTACTTAAAAATGAGAAATCTAGGCGACAAACAAAAGAAAAATAGGAATTTCAAATAAACAAATAAGGGCTCACGTTGACCTCTACACGTAAACAACAAAAGCACGCAATTGAATCAGCAAACTTCGTTAATTTTAGGATCTTATAGGAAGAATATTTATATGAGCAGAAACAGAATATTAAGACAGTCTTATTAAGGCGAGCATTGTGACCTAATTGTTTGCCTACTATGTTTATTCAGCACGAATCTGGGCATTCCAAGCAAGTAATATATCACAATTTTAAGCCCAGAATCATTAATGAGTCCTACAGATTGCCTAAGTGATGGCCAGAATTGGTTGAATTCAGAATTGATTAACAGAATCTTATAGGCATGATTTCTATGGTTTTTACAAATTATAGACCTATAGACATGGTTTCTAAGTGTAATACTGATTTTAACTCATAAAGGCAGGTTTTTATTCCTTTTAAATATTATAGGCATGATATCTAATTGTTGACTCGATTTAAGCCCCTGTAGGCATGATTTCTAATTGTTCACTCGATTTAAACCCCTGTAGGCATGATTTCTAATTGTTGACCCGATTTAAACCCCTGTAGGCATGATTTCTAATTGTTTAAATCCTATAGGCATGATTTCTAGGTTTGAAACTGATTTTTATTCCTATATGCATGGTATTTATTAACCGTATGTGGGCAGAAATTAAGTAGATTTCCAGGAAAATATTATCATTTCAAACAAACAGGATCCTATAGACATGGTCACTAATGCACATTTTGTTGAAAATATGTGTAGATCCTATGAACATGATTTCTTATGCAGAATTAAATGAGAAGTCCTATAAGCAGGATCTCTAGTATGCAAATGTGAAAACATAGAATCAAAATAAATCAGGAAAATCCTATAGGCAGGATCTCTAAGCACAAACTAGTACTCAAGTAATCCAATCAGCACGATTAAATCCAATAGGCAGGATTTCTACCCAGTATTTCTGACAAAATTATAACAAACCCTCCCCCCAGCTTTTACTAATTACCCCGAAATATGTTATTACAGAGATTATTACAGCCCGGAGTATTGAATGAATTACATAATAGTAACAATTAATACTATAGGGAGCCTTTATAGGCCCAATCTAAACCCGGAAACCAGGTCTGCAAACATAACAGCCTGGGAGCATAGTAGTGATATATCCATGGTACATTAAAATCAGGCTTCCAGTGTGTCAAAGTTCCGAAGGGCCTCAGGGACCCCGGGAAATGCTCACACCAGAACCACATTTAGAAAGATAACTCATAAAAAGTTGGAAGACCAGCCCCAATGTATCAGAGTTTAAAGGAGTCTCAAGGACCCTAGGCAGTGCTCACACTGGAGTGGTGAGAACCTAAATGACCAATAGTAGGAGTTTTAAAATCAGTGCATAAAGGGTAAGGGGGCAGGTTTTAAAATAAACAGTTCAATTTCAGAAGAAAGAAAGTTCAGAACATAGAGTTGCCGGCAAAAAGCTGCATCAAGAAAACAAACAGAATTGATGCTTAGCACATAGCTCAAACAGATTGAAATCTGATCAATCCAAGTAATTATACTGGACTTATGACAATCATTGTTTAATTACAGAAACCATTAGGCAGAACAAATAATTTAGCTAGGTACATGAAATAGACAAATAAAGCAGATGAGTTAGGCAACAAACATATTTAATTACATGCTTATAGTACCTTATAAAGTTCAGAACAGGTTAATGAAACAAACTAAACCTTACATTAACTTATGAGAGTATTCATGCTATTTGAAATAACTTAGTATTAATTTAACAGTATTACCAAATGAAATCATATAGTCATATAAAGGACAGAATCATGCTAGGAATTGAAACAGGCTAGTCAAACAAAACATGGAGAACGAAATTGCAAAGGTTAGGGCATACCAGTTGAGAAGAGATCAAGTAAATATGCAATAACAGTTAAGTTCCAGAGTAATTTGGCCTTGACTTTCAGCCGTCCAAACAATAACCACTTAGTATAGGAATCAGAACAAGAGGGAACAAAGAGAGCTGAAGTTTTTAGTGAGTAAAAAAATGAGAGTTCGAGTTTGTCTAAGGGGAGAGGGAGAAGGGGTTTAAATAGTACTCAATGAGGCATACAAATAAGGTAATAATTCAATCATAGACAAATAAGGATTGGAATCAATTAATAATCAATTAAGGTCAGCATGGATCAATCAACAGGACATAATCGAGCAAGGTACCACTTAATTTAAGGAAAAACCTTATTCGAAATCAATTAGTAGTTAAGAGGTTGGTTAAATAAGATAAGAAATAAGTCCAAAAAATCAATTATAAGACGACTCTAATGATCAAAGCATAAAAATCAGGCCAGTAAAGGAACTAGGGGAAATAACAAAAGTTATTTATCACATATTAGTTTAAATAAGGTAAGAATAAGTGAAGTCCAATAAGGAAATATTGGTACTAAAGGAAAGTTGATTTCAAACCCTAATCAATTAGCACTTAATTGACAAACTTAAAGCCAAGTCGGTAGAAACAGTACTAAATAATAGACATATAGATGAACTAACTAAAGCAAGTAAAAATCAGTCGAAAAGTAAATAAGAAAACCAGATATGAAACCTTTAAATGTTAAAACATTTTATTTCAAAAATCCGTTAGAACCAAAACCCTAGTTTTAGGGTAAAAATCGGTCATAAAATAATAAAAGCTGTAAGAAACAGAAATATAAAAATTTTAAAGGGGAAATACCAAAACAAACACTAAATCATTTCAGATCTAACAAGATCTAAGAAGATTTATCCAAGAAATAGCCAGGTTCATAGAAAAATAAACAGAAGTGAACCAAATCTGGTTTGAACTAGAGATTTAAAACCCTAAAATACGAAAACATTCGTACTCATACGTATCAGAGTGAACATAGACAGAATAATAGAGATATGAGAGACTTTGAACCAGATTTGGTTCGAGTCTCTTGAGATTCACATCAAGTAACATAAAAATCGTATAACCAGTAGAGAGACGAAGCCAGATAAGACAGGGGATTGAAGGAAAATCCCATGAATCAATCGGGAATGTGATATGGTGGGGCTAGGGTTTGAGGGGGTGAGAGAGAAAAGAGGGTAGTATCCAAGGACAACAGGTTAGGGGAAATGAAGGTAGGGTTTTGGGTCTTGGTATATTAAAAAAGGAAGGTTGATTAAGGGTCATTGATCTTTTGAGATCAACGACCAGAACTAGATATAGGTAGGGCGGGTTACTGGATGGGTATGGGTATTTGGTTCAGGGTGATGGGTATTGAATTATTGGGTTATTTGGCTGATAGGGTATTGGGCTATTGGGTAGGTCTGAAAAATTTAATAAAAAGGACTATGTTTTAAATACCCACTTAATTTAATAAAATAATTTATAAAAATAATTAAATAAATGATGAAAAATGTTATTTGTATATGAAAATGATTAAAATAATTACTTAATATTATAAAAATATAAAAATTCATTTTTCATGTAAATAAAGTAATTATGCATGCATGGGCTATTATTGCAATTATAACCTAAATATGTGAATATAATTATGCATAAAATGATTAAAGCTTAATATAAATATAAATGATAAAAAATTAATTAATAAACTATTATAAAATTATTTGTGACGCAATTAGTAATTATTTAGATAATAAAATGCTGGAACAAATTAATTAAAAATCCTTTAAAATTACAGAAAATTATGAAAAAATACTAGTTGATGCTCATGCACTATTTTAAAAGTATATATATATATATATATTGAAACAATTGGGTATCAACAGCTACAACAGGGGCGCAGGTACACCTTCAAGTCCCGCAACCATCGAACACAACAACAACAACAACCAACATCTGTATGCAATGTGCAGAAATGTAGTATCAGTACAACTGACCCCATGTACTGGATAAGTAAAAAACCTAACCTTAGGTTGAAAGCAGTGACGAGATATCACAAGGTCTGGTCCAGTACCAGTATATAACAACAATTCATAACAACATAATACAAGTAGTAAAAGGGGTATCTCAAAAGTTCAAATGCTCAAAATGACTGGTCGGGTTGTTACAAGTTCAACCATACCAAAATTATCAAGTTCTGATACCAATTCGTCCTTCAAATCATCATTTTATATTTTGAAAGATTTTACAATTTTTTCCCAAATTTTCCTTTAGATTCTCATGAATTTGATATTAAACCTAAGGTATAATAAAAAAATATGATAGAGAATTGATTATAGGTACTTACCCTATGATTGTAGATGAAATTCCTCTCTCAAAGTCGCCCACTCTCGAACATAGGGTTCAAAATATGATAAAATGAAGCTATGTCCCCAAATGGGAATCTTAAAATACCAGCCTCAGATGTCGCATTTGCGACATCAGGATCACAAATGCGGTGCTCGCAAATGCGACAAGAGTATCGCAAATGCGAAGGTTTGCCAGCTCTGTCGAAATCGCAAATACAACATAAGACTCGCAAATGCTAGCTCAGTGTTTTCGCAAAAGCGAGTGATTGTGTTTCAAATGCGGAGCTTCCTAACTGCAAATGTGAACTCCCCTGCCCCAGCCCATAATCGCAAACTCAAGAATGATCTCGCAAATGCGGACATCGAAAATGCGATGAAAAACTTGCAAAAGCGAGAACAGAGACACCATTGTTGATACCCAATTTTTTCTCAAACTATTGTAAAATTTACATATGTGCCTTCAAAATCACTTTTTATGATAACTGGTATTTTTCCATAATTTTTCATATTTTATTTAATTTCTTTTCCAATTTATTCAGTATTTTAAATTCAATGATTATTCATAAATTATATTATAAATAATTTCAAAATATTTCCTAGATCAATATATCATTTTAATCCTATTAGTATTTAATCATTTCACAAATTAGCCAATTTGGCATTATTTGGCTATAACTATAACAATTTTGCAGTTATAGCCTAAATGTACATTTTATACCATTTTAATTCAATAATTAGTAATTTTATATTTTTAATATTATTTAATTACTTTAATTTCACTTATTTAGCATTAATTTCATTTTTATGTAATTATTAGCTATTTTTACTAATTATTTATCTATTTAAATCGGGTATTTAACAAATAGCCACTTCTAATTCAATTCTATTCAATCTTATCCGGAACCCCAACCCAAATAACCCAGGCCCAAAATCTTAGCCTACCCGACCCAATCCCCCATTTAATCTGAGCCGTTGATTATTTCAAATCAACGGCCCAGATCGATCCTTTCCATATTAATTCCTAAAGACTACCCCCTCCCCCCGTTTCATTTCTCCCTCTCATTTCTCACTGAACCGTCTCTCTCTCTCTCTGAGACCCCCTCTATAACCTTCCCCCCTTCATTGAGCTCTGTCTCTCCTTCAACCACCACCTCCCTCGCCGGAAGTCATGGCTTCTCATCATCTCCTAGCCTCTACTCCATCCCACGCCGGTTTGACACTACCCTGAGGTCGTCAGACGAACCTGGAGCGGTTCAACTCCTACCCATGGTCCTTCATTCCATTTTTTGGCCACCTTCGGCCGTTCGAGTAAGATCTATGACCTTTGGGTTAAAACCAGTAACTTTTTAAGTCTTTCTTATCTTTTCTGTGTTCTCTTCGAAACCCTAGTTCTTTAAACCTCTCTATTCTTCTAGATCTGTAACAGATCTATACATATTATGAGTTATTTTCATGTTTCCCTTAAAGACTTTACTATTTCCTAAACGATTCTTTGTATTTCAAACTAGGGTTTCAAAATCCCTTTCAAAACAGTCTTCTTTCTAATTTCTTAGCACTATTTTATGATTCTACCATGTTTAAACGTTATTTGAGCCTTTCCATTTCGTTTGAGTCATTTTTTATAAAAAAAACCCCAAATTTCTTGGTTCAATATGTGAATCCGAGTTTATTTGCAATATTGTTTTACCTGTTCTAGTATAACTACTCTGCCTTCATGAGTATCGTGTGATTTTGTGATTTTCTCCCTATGCTTGTTGTTAGGGTTTTCTGATACCTCGTCACTTTTTCCTAAACCTTGATTGTTTGCTGGGTTCTTTAATTATTTATTGTGTTCTGATATGAATTCCTAATTGTGTGATTAGGGTTTATGAGTTTTGCTTAATATGTGTTATTCCGTTTAAATCAACAACGTTTTTACCATTTTGAATCTTTGAATAACTGTGATTATTACTTCACTGATTTTACACAATACTCCCTACTGATTTTATGTATTTTTCTCATAGTTGTGATATTTTCCTTAAAGCTGTAATTTTTGTGTATTTTCCCTATAACTCTTTACTGATTTTTGAGTTACTTCCTTACTTGTATGGTACTTTCCTTAGTTAGTATTGATTCCCTGTGATTTTCAATCTCATTCGTGATTCTTGTGACTAATTTCCAGAATCAAAGTTGTACTCTACCTTATTTATGTGTATGAATATGCTATCAGTTATTTAACATGTACTTTCCTTAATTATGTATTATGTACTTAGTCTTTATTACATGCCACATGCTTTTACTACTCCTATATGGTAAAATCAGTCTTATCATTGATTATTTTCCTTGTTTGATACAACTTGTACCCGTTTGAACTATTAATCCTTAATTAAAGGGAGTTCGGGTCTTGATCTGATTGGGTATTTTTCCTATAACTATGTTAAATTAGTACTTCTTACCTTATTTGCTACCTTTTCTCAAAACTATATATACTCTACTCTCTCATTAGCATAAGACACGAACAATACACTGTTCTGAACTCTCTCACACACATATACATTCTCTCTTGTTATTCTTGTTAGTTACTTGCTATTCTCAGTCGGCTGCAAGCCAAGACTGAGCAACTATACACTCTACTGCTCTGCACTCTACTGTTCTTCACTCTACTGCTCCTCACTCTGCACTTATTCTCTCATTTAACTGGTATGTTTTTCAGTTTAACTTAAAGCATAAAAAACAACATGCCTCTTTTAATATTGCAATTCCTTTTGTTTCTATTATGCTTCTACTTGTGGTTCTGCTGTCTACCTTGCAATTAGCATGTCAATTTGTTGTTTTACCAATGTGATTATCCTTTTCCCTTTGGTTTCAGCATGTTTTACTGCCTTCTTATATGTTTCACTAGGACTCTGCTTTACCCCTGATCCCCAGCACACTATAAGCATGTATTTGTGTCACTTAGTTACATGTAATTCTGAACATATGTAAAACATATCATGCAATCATGCTATTTAGGCTTTATGAACACTGTTTCAGCATCTTGTTTCAGTTCTGTCATTCATCACTTAGAAAATTCTGAGATAGGGTAAATAATGTTAATAATTGGTATCTTCTGCAATCATATTTCATATTGTTGTGCACACTTAGAGATCTTGTTTAGGATAAACGACACTAGAATAAACTGCCACTCTTGCATATTCTGAAATTGTGCTTAATGCTATAATTATTAGGCATTTAGAAATCCTACTTAGGATTCTGTATTCTGCATCCCTACCTGTGCATTAGATACCATATTTTAGGATTTTATTCATACTCGCTTAACAACACCTAGTCTAACTACTGCTACATGTTAATTTACACCTAGGCAAGCCTTAGGAAATCAGTTAAAGAAATAAAACCAGAATTGTCCTTTTTGATTAGTGTCCAACTGTCAGCATGCTTAAAACCAGTAGGCAAGCCTGATTAAGACTTTCTCTCTAGGTTATGCAATAAATCTATCTTTGTGTTATCACTCAGATACCATTCTTAGGATCTGAACCTGAACCTGGACCTTAACTGTGTATGAGTCATGCTGTTTATGTGTACTACCTGTGGAGGTATACTTGTGTCTTTTCTCTGCTTTTTTGTGTTCCCCCCCAATTGCAGTCCTACATGTTCTTGTTTGTCGCTTAGTGTTTTGCCTTTAAACCTGAGGGTCTGCCTAGAACATCCCTTATATCTTAGAAGTCCTAAATTCCTCTGGGACTGATAGGAAGGGACGGGTAACAACATGCAATAGAGGTCGAGACCAACACTCGATTTAGTTACTTTCACGGGGTGGGAAAGGGTAGAATATGGATATGATGACCGGTGTGCTAATACCACGTGTAGCCCCTCTTCGAAGAGTGATTACCGGGTATTGCATTGATGTGATCCATATTATTATAAAACTAGGATACCCTTTATATGCTTAGATCGTAATCCTTTTCAAAATCTAACCTTCTTTACTATTTTCAAACATCTGCATGCTTAAGACTTAAATCCCCTCTTATTTGAGCCTTCATTTGTTTGTTTGCTAACTCGTACAAATTCACAAAAGTTGTTTGGCGGGGAACCACACTTGTGGATCCTAAGGGGTGCCTAACACCTTCCCCTTAGGATAATTTCAAGCCCTTACCTTATCTCTGGTTAACAACGTAGTTGTAAATGAACCCCTTTGGTGTCCTAATGCACCTTTTAAAATCGTTAGGTGGCGACTCTCAAAAACACAAACCCCTTTCCCAAAAGGAAAGAGTTGTCCCAACCGAATGTCATAAACCCGATCTCCACGAGGAAAGAGGGGTCGCGACAACCATCACAACTGAACCTTCTTCCAACACTCCGAAACGCGTACAAAACTCATCCGAGCCTTCGTGTCTCTAAACCAAAACACCCTCACAAGTCTGAAAATATAACACGAACTCGCTCGTGCAATCGGAAAGACAAATAACCTCTAGAATCACGAATCGGACGCCAAAACACATGAAAATCACATTGAACTTCAAGAACTTCTAGAATCGCAACAGAGCATCCGGACCATATCAAATCAACTCCAAATGATACCAAATTTTGCAGGCAAGTTCCAAATGACGAAACAGGCCTATTCCAAGTTCCGAAACCATAATCAGGACCCGATAGTCTTAAAATCAAACCATGGTCAAACTTAGGAAAATTTTAAACCTTTAAATTATCAATTTCCGCCAAATGATGCCGAAGCCTTTTAGAAACATCCAAATGAAATTTCGGACATACGCCCAGTCCAAAATCACCGTTCGGACCTATCGGAACTATCGAAACTCGGATGCGAGGGAAAATACTCAAAAGTCAAACCTTTATCAATTCCTTCAACTTCGAGCTTCTCAAATGAGAGCCACTCCTGAAAATCCTTTCCGAACCTCTCAAAAACCCGAACCGACGATGCACGCAAGTCATAATACACCGTGTGAAGCTACTCGTGACCTCAAACTGCCGAGTCGGATGTAATTGCTCAAAACGACCAGTCGGCTCATTAGAAAATGCTTATTATATTATGTTAACTAATTAAAACCAAGTGTAATATAAATATACACCTAATTAATGCAAAATATTGAAACCCTAATAAAGGAAAATATTGTCTAGAATATTACTTGAAGTTGCATATGAGCTGGCGTTAATATAGAGTCAAACGAATAAGAATTGTAACATAACAGATATGAACCGCTACACGAGGAGTATTCAGGGCTAAAGTTGAAGAACTGAAAATTGATATAAGCAAGAGAAATATATTTGGAAAAGTTTTATCTTATATATATACTATTGAATTCCAAAACGAGGTTTACCACATGCTCATTTCCTTATAATATTAGCTAATGCATATAAGTTATTGACATCAGAGGCTTATGATGGAATTATTAGTGCTGAATTACCATATGCTAATTTGGATAAAAAATTACGTTCACTTGTTCTTAAACATATGATGCACGGTCCATGTGGCAATCTGAATCCAACAAATTCCTATATAAAAAAAATGGTCTTTGTAAGTTTTATTATCCAAAACATTTTACTGAACAAAAATCAAAAGGAAGTGATTCTTATCCCATCTATAAAAGACGAAACACAGGTGAGGTTGTGAATGTACAAGAGCAATATTTAGATAACTCTTGGGTTGTTCCATACAATCCTTTTTTACTTGGTCAATTAAATTGTCATATGAACGTTAAGGTTTGCTATGATATAAAAGTTTTTAACTATCTTTACAAATATATTTGTAAAGGATATGAAATTTTTTTATTTTATGTACATGATAATGATACAAACAAAGAAATAGATGAGATAAAAGAGTATCAATATGCTAGATGGGTATCACCACCTGAAGCTGCATGGCATTTATTGGGTTTCTCTATTATTGAGATATATCCAAGCGTTTATCATCTTCAACTACATCTTAAAGGGCAACAACTTGTTTCTTTTAAAGGCAATACATATATAAACACAATCGTTAATTATCCTATGATTAAGAAAACAATGCTGACAGAATTTTTTCAAATGAACAGAACTAACAAAGATTCCATAAAGCTTAACTTATTATACAAAGAATTTCCTGAACATTTTGTATGGTCAACAACAGAAAAAACATGGACACGACTACATCAACATTGCGTTGGTCGTATCATAATGTGTCACCTAAATGAAGGAGAACGATATTATGTGAGACTACTATTGTTGAATGTGAGGGGACCAGAAATCATATAAAGATCTTTGAACTATAAGGGACAATTACACTTTGATAAAAATTTAATTGATTGCATGTCAAAGGCAGCAAGTTACCAAATGCCATATAATTTAAGACATGTATTTGCTACATTAGTAGTGTATCGTAATCCAGCCAATGCAAAAGAAATATGGAAACAATTTGAAGAATCAATGTTAGAAGATCACAGAGTGTTACCTAATGTTGAAAGAAAAGATATTCAATATCAAATTTTAAATCAGATTAATGATATTTTATGGGTCATAACATAAATGAATATGAGCTTATCCCAGAAACAGTTGAACCATCTATATTGGAAAAACAAACAAAGGAGGTATTCTTTGAATGAACCATCACAGTTAGTGAAGAGGATGTACTGTTTCACAAGAAACTGAATGCAAAACAATTAAAAGCATACAATGTGATTATTAACCGAGTATTTTCCAAGAAATCAGGAGCGTTTTTTATTTATGGTCCAGAAGGAACTGGAAAAACTGTAAAGGGTACATAGCTCTAACAATTGCCACTTCTGGCGTTGCTGCTTCGATTCTTCCAAGTCGGCGAACTTCTCATTCACGTATTAAAATACCTATAGGCATTGATGAAAATTTCAATTGTAATATCAGAAAACAAAGCTCAACTGCAGGTCTGATTCTTGATGTGAAATTAATTGTATGGGACGAAGTTTCAATGGCTAAAAAAAGAATGCTTGACTAGCTCTTAAAATATCTTATGGATACAAATATGTTATTTGAAGAAAAGTGGTTGTTTTTGGAGGTAAATTTAGACAAACTCTTCCAGTTATTCGAAACAGGAAAAAACAAGATTTTATTAGTGAAAGTTTACTATATTCTACCATTTGGGACGAACTTGAAAAATTCCAGCTATCTGAGAATATGAGGACAAAAACAGATCCTGCTTTTTGTGATTACTTGATGAGAATTGGAAAAGGGCAAGGAGGGTAAACTCTAATAACAAAATTGAACTTCCAGATTCTTTGGTTATTCCTTTTACTACTGAAAAAGAATCTCTAGATCATTTATTCGCTATAACATTCTCAAATGTACAAACATGCTCCCCTAATTCTTGTCCGGCAAATTCTCGCGTTATCCTAACGATAAAGAATGATTTTGTCAATGAAATCAACGATATTCTTATAGAAAAATTTCCAGAAAAACCAATTGCATTTCTTGCTATTGACGAAACAATTGAGCCTAATGATCAAAGTCAATTTGAAGACTTATTACACACTTTGAATCCTGTTGGTTTACCTCCTTATAAATTGACTTTGAAAGAGAACTGCCCCATTATTGTAACAACCCGCCGGTTGATTTGAGAGTTGTAGCCTCGTTTCCCCATTTACTACTCATTTTTTACTTTATAGCTGTTATATGACTTGCCGGGATATCAGTTTGGGTTCGGAGAGATATCAAAAGGAATTGAGACACTTAGTCTCATGGTTGAAAGCTTAAGTTGAAATGGTTGACCGAATATTGACATGTATGTAAAAGACTCATGAATGGAGTTTTGAGGATCCCATTAGCTTCGTTGGGTGATTTTGAACTTGGGAGCATGTACGGATTGTGATTTGGATGTTCGTAGTGGAATTAGGCTTGAATTGGTGAAAGTTGAAACATTTGATAATTTTTGGAAAGTTTGACTGAGGGTGGAATTTTTTATATCGAGGTTAGATTCCGATTCCGAAAGTTGGAGTAGGTTTGTAACGTCAATTATGACTCGTGTGAAAAATTTGAGGTCAATCGGACTTGATTTGATAGGTTTCGGCGTCGTACGTAGTCATTTGAAGTTCTAAAGTTCATTAAGCTTTAATTGGGGTAAGATTCGTGCTTTTAGAGTTGTTTGTGTGATTTGAAGGATAGGCTAAGTTCGTACGATGATTTAGGACTTTTTGGTATGTTTGGTTGAGGTCCCGGGGGTCTCGAGTGGATTTCAGATGGTTAACGAATGGGAATTTGGACTTGGAAGATAGCTTGCTGGGCAGGGGAGGACCTTGTTCTACGCGTTCACGAGAAGGAGGATGCAGTTGCGTGGTGTTGAGACACTACGATTCGCGAACGCGTGGCTAAGGTCGCGTTGGCATAGGTTATTGGAGGCAGAAGCTAAGGTTCACGCGGTTGTTCTTCACGATCGCGTGAAGAGGGCCACGATTGCTAAGGTTTAAGGAAACAATGCTTCGCGTTCGCATGAGGACTGGCGCATTTACGTAGGATTAATTTCTGGGGCAACTGAGTTGTGCTTCACGATCGCGTGGCTATTTCTGCGATTGCGAAGCAGAAGATCGTTGGCAGAATTAAAAGTTCCAAAATCGGGGGTTTGAGTTTATAACACATGTAACGACCCGACCAGGCATTTTTGAGATCTAGCGTGTCGTTCAGCGGTTTGAGGCCGTGAGCAGCTCCATTTCAGGTAATATGATTTGTAGGTTTGGTCGGAATTGAATTTCGGAAAGTTTAGAGTTGATTTGGAAAGAAAATTCTCATTTCAGAAGCCTTAAGTTGGAAGAACCAACTAAGATTGGAATTTTGAATAAACGACCTCCGAATTAGGATTTGAAGGTTCTAGTAGGTTCGTATGATGATTTCGGACTTGGGTGTATGTCCGGATCGGGTTTCGGCATATAATGTGGAAGTCAACATTTTTTTGAAGGAATTTCCTAAGTTTAGCCTGAAGCGCATTTCAGTGATGTTGATGTCCGTTTGGGATTTCGAGTCTAGGAATAGCTTCGTATGGTGATTCTAGAGTTGGGAGCGCGATCGGAAGTGAATTTGGATGTCCGTAGGTCATTTTGAAGTCATTTGGCTAAAGATAGAAATTTGAAGGTTTTTGAGAAATCCGACCGGAAGTGGAAATTTTGATATCGAGGTCGGAATGCGTTTCCAGAAGTTGGAGTAGGTCCGTAATGTCGAACATGACTTGTGTGCAAAATTTTGGGTTAATCGGACGTGATTTGATAGGTTTCGGCATTAGATGTAGAAGTTGGAAATTTCTAAGTTCATAAAGTTGGGATTTGGGTGCGATTCGTGATTTCGATGTTGTTAGAGGTTATTTCAAGGCTCGACTAAGTTCGTGTAAGGTTATGGGACTCAGTCGTGTGATTGGACGGGGTCCCGAGGGCCTCGGGTGTGTTTCGGTGTGGTTCCAGGTTGTTTTCAAGTGTTTTTGTGCTGCTGTTTTTCTGGTGTTTTGGGGGTTCAGTGCGATCGTAGCCCTAGTGGTGCGATCGTGAAGAAGGAATTAGATGGGCTGGTAATTTGTCTTGTGCGATCACAGTTGGACGTATCCAATCGCACAGAGAAGGATTTTTGGGGCTGCTGCACTGGTCTATGCGATCGCAGTTGTTGTTGTGCGATCGCACAGAGGAAAATATGAGGCTTCAGGTTTTGGCTTGTGCGTTTGCAGCTGTGACTGTGCGATCGCACAGGGTGTTCTGGGAGGCTTTTGGGATTTTGCTTGTGCGATCGCGATTGATGTTGTGCGATCGCACAAAAGGTTTTCCTGGGCAGTGTTCAATTTAAAACGGATTTTTGCCATTTCTCGCATATATCTCTCATGCTTGGGGCGATTTTGGAGGATTTCAAAGGGTGATTTTCATCAAGCATCAAAAGGTAAGTGATTTCTTCTCATTTCCAAGTTAATTCAAGGTTTATACATGGAATTAGACATGAAAATTGTGGGAAAAATTGAAAATCTTAAAGGAACCTAGAAAATGGTAATTTCGGTTTTTAGCCACGACTTTGAGCATGTAATTTAGTGTACCGGTCGCTGGTAGATCTGATCGGATCCCAGACACGTGAGAGCCTAGACCGGGAGGAATGAAATTGTATATTTGAACTAGTAAAACTATGGGTAGATTTTATCTTCGAGAAATTTCGGATTTCGGGCACGTGGGCCCAAGGGCATTTTGGTCATTTCACTAAGAAGGGTTGGAAAATTATATAATTTTGAATTGTTGCAAATATTTGAGTATATTTTCATTGGTTTACCGTGAATTGGATAGTTTTGGGGCGTTGTGCGTCCGTTGGAGTCGTCGGAAGGGCTTGGAAGCCGGTTATGGATTTTCGGAGCGAGGTAAGTCTCCTTTCTAACTTTGTGAGGGGAAATTGTCCCCCTAGGTGAATTAATTAAGTGTGTGCTATTATCTTCGGGGGCTACGTACGCACGAGGTGACAGGAGTCCATGCGTAGCTACTATTATGCCATGTCCGGGTAGCCTAGGACCCACTACTATGCCTTACATGTTGTACCTGTGATCTTGTCTGTAATATTGGACTGCTAATATAGTTGAAATTGTAATTGAATGACTAAAGAAGATTAGAGTTTATTTTCTTAAGCATCTAAAAAGAGAATTGATTTCTTTCGCCGGAAATTGTATTTCCGGATAAGTTTATGTTATTAAACATTATAAAAACTTGGCAAGTAAATTTCGAAAAAGGGTTTAAATACTATTTTGTGGTTTTCAAAAGGGAAATCTGTCATTTACTTGAGTATTTATTTTCCCGACGTAGTCGGGGTGGACTGTTGATTGTGCATGACTGCATGTGACCGCTTCACAATTTACATTCCGCGAGCGGAGTGTTATTTCTCCCACTCTTATGGGAGCGGATTGTACGCCACGGTGAGATTGAAAGAAATATTATGGTTCGGGTCGTTCGACCCTCGGCAGTGCACAGAGATGAT